>JACWBX010001798.1:0-42329 GCA_014622435.1 Polypedilum pembai | reverse complement strand
CTATTCAACAGTGATTTTCGACCACTTACACATATGTGCTGCTGTTGGATTTGGTGCCAAGTCATATGAACTTCTTGACTTTTTCATCTTTTTTTCTTTCTACTTAAATTTCGCTTTAACAAACTGATTTTGTTCTTTACACTTTTTATGTTAATAGAATTTCTTTTGTTCTTTTTACAGTCACAGATTTTACATTTTAAATTTTATAACACTTTATTTATCTTGATTTATTTTTATTTTTATAGTTTTTGTTCATTTTTCTATTTTGATGAAAATTAAAAAATTTTATAAAAACTTAGAGATTAAAATATTTAAAGCAGAGTCCAAAAAGTGGTCTTTCATTAAATTTTCAATCAATTAAATTGAAGTAGTTAAAATTTAAATAACAATCAATTTAAATCGAATTTTTTATGAATGAAATTTTGTTAATTGACTAAATGTAATTGACTTTTAGATTTGTTAGATGTCAAACAATTATTAACTAATAATTTAAACAGTGAAAAGCGACAGTTTAAATATTTCAACAAACTAGGTTTATGCTTTAAATATGAACTCAATAACGCAAAACAAGCTAACGAACAATATTTCATGGAAATTTTGATAGTGTCCATTTTACAACAACATAAACATAAATATTGAATATGTTGCTCTCTAGTTATTTGTAAGTGAAGAACATAAATAAAAAAAATAGATCTTAGTAAATTTAAATGATTAAATATAAAAATTAATAAACCTTACAAATGTGTTGATTATAAACTCTGATTTAAAGTCTAATAAGTTTTGTTGATTTTCTAAAAGTTTAATGAAATTTTCATCTTCAAATAAATTGATTTAATTTTCTCTTCAATTTTCCTTAGGTAAAAT
Organism: Polypedilum pembai; assembly: GCA_014622435.1. NCBI lineage: Eukaryota > Metazoa > Arthropoda > Insecta > Diptera > Chironomidae > Polypedilum > Polypedilum pembai. The sequence goes on along the minus strand of JACWBX010001798.1, from coordinate 41,465 downwards.
TTTCTTACTGACATTGAAAAACTTCAAATTTTCTCTTTAAATTTGTTTTTCTCCAAATATTTGTTATTCAAAGAAACTTTCAATCTACTCGAAAATATTTTAATCTCTTCTTAAATTCTTCACTCTTTGAAGAATTTCCTTTCACACAGAATAGTTTTTAAATATTGACAACACTATGAATTCATCCTTTTAGTCACAATTATTTTCTTTCTTTTTGAATAAATGCATTAGAGAAATTCTCAGACAAAGAGAGAAAGAGATAAAACCACTTTGAAGTTTTTCTTTTCTTTTGTTCTTGCAAAACAACAACTTTTAGTTCAAAAGAATTCCTGTCACAACTCTGTGACTATTATAACCGTCTCGAATCATCTTCAAATGATTACTGAAAATGATGAGACTGAATGAAGTAGCAGAAAAGTGAAAAAAAAATTGAAAAATGAAATTTTGATGCTACATAATTTTTTTTTTCTCTCTTCAGATTCCATGCCCAACCAAAGAGTACTTTGTATGGTGCGAAAATAATTACGGAGCTCTATTGTCTTTAGCAAATATTATATTCAATTGTTTCCTCCAGTATTTCACTTTTCTTCACTAACTAACTTTATGTTCGCTAGTGCATCTTCTCTCCCTACTCTCTTGCTCTTTTACTCTCGGAACTTGGTTGATTTATTTCACATAATTAACAATTCTTACATGATATCTTCTTTTTTTTATTTTTCTCTCTTTCTCGACTGGCCCACCAGTGTGCGCGAAAAATAATTTTATGAACTGAAATGAAATTTTGAGAAGTGAAAAAAAAACTTTCTTCATCAGCGACAATAACGATACGATGAAAATTATGCGACGCGATCTTACTTGAAAGTTCAATTAAGAGTGGCTGAATGTGAGAGGTAATTTTCACTCAAGTAAATTTGAATTGTCTGTCTCGAGAATTTGGATAGTTTATTATGATAGAGAAACACATTGAAATGGTAATTGAGCTCAATGAGATTGTTTATAGAGGAGGTCTTTGTTGATGAAAGGTGAAAGAGATTGAAAATGACTTTTTAAGTTTCAAACTAATTGAAAATTTTAATATTTGTTTAATTTTTTCCTTTTATATTTAAAACATTTATTTTAATTTAATGATATAAAATTTAATTTGATTAAAATGAATTTGACTTATTAATGTTAACTTTTGAGCTTAGAAATCACAAAAATTTTGTATTTTGATGTGATGATTTCCTATTGCTCCACTGTGAAGATTGTTAAAACCGAAATTGTTGTGGTATCAAGAATTTGATTCCAAAAAAAAAGTTATATATTAAGAATAAAGATGAAATACAACTCTAATGATACTAAAGTAAAATAATCGAAGTTTAAACTTCAAAAATGTATTTTTAAGGTCTTCCATTTTCTGAAAAAAATTTTGTTAGAGAATTTTTATATTTTCAAAATTTGACGCATTTCTAATATTTTAAATTCAGGTTTAAAAATTCTTTTTTCCAAGTGCGAATTCTCAATGTTTTTCGATGCTCTTTTGTCAAGGGAAAAAATTTGGTTATTCTGTGACATTTTGGAAAATTTTGCAGCATTTTACAACCTTATAAAGATTTCTTTTTTGAAAACCCTAGATCTTATGTGATAATTAATTATCCTTTATAAAATGTATGACTGCGTGTTTTAAAATTCATTTTAAAAAAGGATTTCAATATTTTCAAAGCGTTAAATTAATTTTTATTGAACAGCAAGTTTAAAATCAGATTTTATCTATTAACAGCATCTTTTAATCATCTATCAGTTGTTATTTTGTACTAGGCCAAGATTCTAGTGTTTAAGTCATCACAGATATTTACACTCTTAATTGATATTCAGTGAAATTTATACTTAAATCTTTCATAGTGTCATGTAACATTGCGAAATCTCACTTGGATATCACAAATGTAAGAAAAGTTTCTTAGAAATTTTGAGCACTAGCTATTCTTGTCTTTCAAAATAAACATCAAAATTTCTTATATCTCGTCAAAGTCAAAAGATTAAGGAATTTTTTCATAAAATAAGATTCAAAAAAGTTTATTCCATGTCGAAATGATTTTATTCATCAATTTCTAAAAGAGATTTAATGTATAGAGATTTAAATCAATTTCATTAAAATTTTCTTTCATCCTCTCTATGTCATTGTTCTTCAAAAATTCATACAAGAAAATTCCATTGAAACATTCAGAAAGTAAAATGAAACTTCAAAAAAAAAAAACAACGACAGCGGAAAACTTTTTAATATGATGATTCAATTATGCACTCTACAATGTTCAACTTCTTTCACTCTCTCTCTCACTCTACTCGACACTTTATTCCATTATTATATGACGACGACGACATTAAATGATGATGACTTTCAACTTCTATTTAAAAATTTAAAATTTTTTAATAACTTTTATTAGTGCAATGAAATGACCTAACTAAATGAAAGAAAAATAATTTTATTCTCCTTATTTAAATTCAGTGAAAAACAACAAAGTATCAATATCGACAAAAAAAGAAAAGTTCCGCTCATAAGCTCACTAATGATCATGTAAAATTTTCAATCTACTCCCTTTTTTAAAAAAAGGCAAACATAATGTTAGCATAAAAGGAAAGAAAATTGCCAACTCAATAATAAAATAAAGTAGAGGAAAGTTTTTCTTTTACATACCCACCATCAACTCTCTCTAAATGCCTTGAAGACAAAAAAAACGAACGATTTTTTTTACTCTCCATCTCTTTGCCTTTTTCTGCTTCATTTTTTCATTGCAATGTGAAAATAAGCGAAGCGAGTAGAAAAGAATAAACTTTTTCTCTCTTCTGTTCTGTGTATTTTACTTTGCCATGTTCTAAGTTTAAAAAAGTCTCAAAGTTTACAGAACAGAATGTCGTGTTGTTGTCTGCAAATGTCCTTAGCAGTAGCAGCAGCAGCATTAACTGAGTGAGGGAGAAAATTGCTTCATTAAAATGATATTTTAGCTGCAAAAATATATTTTTTCAACTTGAAAATGATATCTTAATTTGCCTCTGTCTCGAGTCCCTTTTTGCCTTACTGCTATTGCTAGAAATTTTTTAACTTAATAGACGACAATGCCATTTATTCATTAGTACAACCGCCAAATTGATTTGTTCCCTTCTGTTCCAAAAAAAATTTTTTCTTATGTTGATTTCAAGTTCATTGACTTTGAAAAGTGAAATTGCTCTAACTCTCTGTAATGAAGGCATTCTTTTGTTTAAATTTTACATTAATTTACATCATCATTATCATAAAGCAAGCAAGCAAGACTAAAAAAATTAAAGCATTTCATTGAATTTGAATTTGAATTGAAAATTTATGCTAAGAAGATGAAAATGAAAATATTTTTTATGAAATTCTTGGAAAAATTTGTCTAGCTTTAAGGTATTTTTTAGAATTGGAAACTTAATGCATTTTAATGAGAAAATTTACGTACTTTCAATTTGTTTGTTTTGTTTTCTTTAATTTTTTTTTTATAATTTTATACATTAAATTGTGAAGGCATGGAAAAAGTGATAAATTTTTTCTGCTCACATAGAGTTGTTTTTGTTTGTTCACCTGTTTTGTTATTATCTTTAAGCAGACGTTTTGAAATGTTAAAATTTTTTTAGAATAAATGAAGCGACGCAAGCAGAAATGAGCTAAGTCTATCTTGGTATTGATTGTGGTTTTCTTAAAATCTATGAAATGATATACTTTTGCACGATGCAAAGTGAGTTTTTATATTAAAGAATAGTCAATTCCACAACCTTTTCAATAATATCCAACTTATCATACTTTGATTTAAAGTGTTTCAATGAAATACTTAAAAATTTAACTTCGACTTAGTTCATTTCTACTTACCTCAAATATTTATTGATATGAACAAATATTGATAAATTGAAAAATGTTGAAATAAAATGTGTTAATAGCGCATTTTTCTGTAACAGATCAATGTTTTGTTGTAAAATTTAATCTATCGTAAACTGAACTAAACTGATTTCAAAAATAATTTTAAAAGTCTTTTTTATGAAATTCATCGAAGATTTTGTGCGAAATTGTCACGAGAATGCACTGCACAGGAATTGTTTATAAAACACATTTTTGAATAGATTTTTGGTAAAAAAAGATTTTTCGGTGAAAAAAATTTTTAATCAAATTTTATTAAATTTTTTAGAATAACTCGTGAACGGCATGGAGTTTCGGGATAAACTTCCGTTACATAGTTTTTGTGGTCGGCAGTAATAGATTAGCACAAAAAGTTTGACGAAAAACCGTTTTGTAAAGACTAGTAGAGACAGACGAACAGACTGACAAAGTGCGGACAATAGCTCCTTTTTTTGAGGAAAATGCGCTAAAAAACACTTGAAAAAATTAATGAAAACAATTAAAGACAAAAATGTGTGTTTTAAGTCAGAGTTGTAAAAGTAGAATCTACTTTGTAGCTTTTGGCTTTCTTCTGCATTAGATTTTGGCTACAGTCGCTAATTGGCCATTGCAGCTACTCTACTTTTTGAAAAATAGTCAGTGTCTACAATAGGTTTTGGCTACTGGCTACGGATTAGTAGTTTAATAACTCTGTTTTTAGTTATCAGTTGGCAGATAAAACGGGAATAATTCAAAAAGTCAATAATTAAACAAGTGAATAGTTTGTTGCTTCTTACTTCATATTGAATTATAGTTAAATGAGGATCGAAAATGCCAATTGATGACAAATATTATTTTTGACACATGATGAATTTCACGTAATTTGATAAATGACTTTTATTAGACCTAATTAATTTACTCGAATTTTTATAAACTTTTACTGGACTAAATGATAACTAATAACCAAAAGGTATTAACTCTTGATAACGAAAACATTGAGACTCAAAAATTTTGCTAAAAACTACATTTATTGTCTTAATAATGATTATGTCCAGAATTGCCGAATCGTAAAATTTTCAATTTTTTACTTGCTTTTTGTAATAAATTTTTGTCAAAATTTCTTTTGCTAGCTTTCTCTAATTTATAGATTTAAAAGTTTAATGTAATAGTTGACAACACAAGACTTAAAGGTTTAGAAATAATTTTAATTCAAAAAAAAAAACTATGTTTGACTTCAATTAGGTCAAAATTCTATAAATAAAAACTTTAATTTGGCACAAAACAACATGACACATTTTCAATTTCTATTTCTAAAAAAATTATTACAAATGACCAACACATTACTTTAGAAGTATTTCAACATTTCCATAACATTTTATTCTTGTGCTCTTCAATAAAAAACACACAAATCGCATTAGCATGATTCTCACAAATTAATAAAAGTCAATTTTCATGATTGTTGAGAATTATTAATGTCGGAAGTGCTAATACAAAAAGGAAAGAATTGTCAACACCAGAAATATTATTCAAATTTCTTCTTATACATTCGAATAGTGAGAGCATTACTTTCTAAATAAAAAAAATTCCGCCCTGCAGTTGCTAATGATAATTCGTTTATTCTTATGGCAATTTATCACTCATTCAATGAAAAAAAAGTGAAACACATTTTAACGCGCCAAAGTAATGTTTATGAAATTTGCTTTTCAAACTGCCGCATGTCTCCATCATTAGATGATGCTAAAGAGCAACAAGACTCTTTATTTTTTATTATCGTGAGAAATTATGCAAGAAAGCGAGCAGCAAGTAGCAATGAAACGAGAGCAATTTTTTGCGGATGAAGATTCAAGTTCATTGAGATAACAGTCAGCAATTTTGAGATTTTTTCTTAAAGAAGAGTGAAAGTAATTCTCAGCGCAAATGATTGTGCTTTACCTTCATCATCCCATTATTATGGTGTATATGCGCCATTAGCAGCGTGTGTTGTGTTGCTATTTATCTCTTTTGTCTAGTGAGAAGCATCTTCATTATTGTATCATATCATATATAACGGCAATGGTAGCACACGTTGGGAAGCAAGAAGATAAAAGTGAAATGAAGATGCATGCAATGTAAGTTCATTTGCCCACAGCGCAATGAATAAAAAGTTCTCAAACTTTTACTTTCTCTCTAAGCAATTATGAAATAACGTTCAAATGCTAAATAATCTCTTCTCCAATAAAGCACACGATGAATCGTTACTAGGGTCATATTGAATCTCTTTTCATTTTATGAACACTCTCAAACGACAACGCTAATGAATTCTGTATGGAAATTTCATTTAAATTTAATTGTTTTTGACACGCTATCATCATCCAAGCACCCGAGCAGCTTTTTTTTTATACTAAGCTCACTTTTTTTTCATGCCTAATTTGCTTAAAGCCATCTCATACTGTCCACCAGTTACTAATTGACTTATTGTGAACGCACAGAAAAATTTGCATACGAGCTCAGTCCTAAGTGAAGCTCAGAATTTTCCTTTTTGGGGGGAAATTCAACAATTATCTATCATGACATGTAAATAACTTTCATGTGAAACCCAATTAGCGCTGCTATATCTTTTCTATCTCGCTTTGGTTTTTGGTTCTATGCATTCTATTGCAGAAAAGAGGATGGAAAATTGAGAAAAAAATTATTCCTTTCGGATATTAACGGTTTTTTAATTTTTGAAAATTTAAATTTCAAAAACTCGTTATATTTAAAAAAGAAATTTTCTTTCACCAAAGGGTTAGAACTTTTGAGAAGAAAAACAGAATAGTTATTGAAAAATGTATTTTTGTGTGAAAACTATTAAAAAAATTTGGTAGAATTCGCAGTCTTTATCTTTTTCTATAAATTTCAATCCCTTGCAAAGACCATCTAAAGTTCACAGTCATCACAAAAGAAAATTCATGCATATCGCATTGTAGCAATGCAAAATTGAACACAATTTCATTCTTATTTTCATTTATAGTCTCGTTGATGTTCATCATTTAATTAAACTCAGTTAAGTTTAAATCTGCAACAACGGACTTTGACAATGACTTTTGTATGTAAAATTCGCTGTCTAAGTAGACTGATATATGAATAGCGGACTTAAACTTGACTTGCAATGCATGAATTTCTTTACGCATATAAAAAAGAACATTTTGTATTTCTTCGACCCATTTTTAAATCCCAACTGCTTTTTTTCTGGTGCAAATTACTAAAAACTGCAGACAAGGCGACAGTCGTGTTCCAAATTTCATCTTCTTCCATATTTATGAGCATTGGTTGAACTTACTTTTTTGCTTGAGTGCTTGAAAGTCGTATATGCAGACACTACGTGAAAAATAGAAAGAAAGAGAAGAATTTGTCTCCAATTTCATCGCACGCGAGCAAAACGCGCGAGTAAGACGAGTCGAAGATGTAAGTGATAAAAAAAAGCCAACCCGACATACCCGAAATCGTTTTACCGTTAAAAATTGCGTAAAAGGCAAAAATGTGTAAGCAATGAACATCAGAGCGTGCATAAGAAATCTGGCTTGGGTTCTCTTTTTGTTATCGAATTGAAAGCAAAAAAAGAGATGATTTCGGAGAAAAAATTGTGATGAGGAATGAGGTAAGTCGCAGTAAGAACAGCAAGCAAAAAATTCTTTTTTTTTTTTGCTTTTTCAATAAACGAAATTAAATATTTTCGGTGAAAGAATGTGAGTTTATGGTGACGGATTATTTGTATGTTAAGATTAGTGAAAATGGAACTCTTAATATGAATCTATTAGGCTATGGATTTGAATTTTAACGCGGTGGGGCTACTGCTAGCTCAAAGGCCACGTATACTAATGCCTGTTGTGTCTTAATTTTAACTCCCGTCATCGGACACACGATAGTGTTGATTGTTTGTTTTTGTATGTTTGCAGAAACGCTAATGGCTGCTACTAGCGACTTCAAATAAAGATTTTATTACTACCAATGAAGTCATTTGAGTGTCTTTACTTCGCTATAATATTACTGAATATTTCAAACAAACTATCGTAAGGGTCCCTTACCTTTTAGAGTGTATCCCGAGAGCACTTTATATATTAGGCTAAGCATTTATTTTCTTTTATTCTTGTTTATTGAAATATTTTTTAACAAGAAATCTTTATACACATTTTCTTTGATGTTTAAAAATTAAAATTCTCAGAAAATGTAAAAGAAGTTTATTGAAAAAATCGAAAAAAAGTCTTTAATATTCAAAATAAAATCCCTAGAGTGTTTTTTATTTTCAAAGAGAATTCTTAAATATCAATTTTAAAAGTCAGTCTCCAATGAAGTCAGACTTTGAAGACTCTAATGATATTATAGTTTCACAGTTTATTTTTATGTAGATATAATTAGCCTGCTTTGAAATACATACATATAATTTCTTGTGAATTCATTAGACTTTTATTTTTTCTTTTTCATTAGGTTATGAATTGAATTTTTCAGCTGAAATATTTTGTTAATTTTTGATAATCAAAATTTTTATTCAACATGAAATAACACGTAAATAATTATTTGAATTCTTTGAAAATTTTCTTTTGAAGTTCATAAATAAAATTTTATGAAATTTATCTAAAATAAATTTATTAAGAAATGTCTTTATATTAAGAATTTCATATAAATCATTGATTTCTTGAAAATTTAAGTGTTTTTCTTTAAAATAAAAATTTCGTTCGATCATTTAAGAAATATTTAAAATTTAATGAATTTAATAAGATATCACGATCTTCATCATTTCCGTTTCTTTCTTCATTTCAGTCAAGGACGAAAAAAAATATGGAAGTAAAATTTAGGGGAAGAAACTTCAAAAAACTAAATAATCATTTTAAACTCTAAATTAAAATCTTTATTCAAGTTTTATTTGTAATTTAAAGCAAATTTCAGCTCAAAAGCTTTAGTTTTGTTCATATTAGAGCAAAATGTTTTAATGAGCAAAATTTCCAGGAATTCAAGATATTAAATTTCAGTTTTTCGGTCATAACTTGTGAACCATATAGTATGGAGCTTTAATTTTTGCATCATTTTGCTTATACTACAAACAAAATCCCAAAAATTTCAAATTTCCAGAAAAATCATCCAAATAATCATGAAAAATTATTAAAATCATCAAATGTCCAGTAAGCTTTTTCCTATTGAAAATATTTCCAAGTAATTCCGAAAAACTCAATTCAAAGGAACTAAAAAAGTCTAATGTCCAACCCTAGAGTAAAATATGGCTATGATGAAATCAGAAAATTCTTCATTTTGCAACAGTAAGCAATATCAACACACATCAAGCATAAATGAGGAGGCAAACGCAAGAAAAATTTACTTTTATACGCCAAAGCAGACATTTCATTTTTCCTTTGCTGATTTATTATGACATTTGTGAGTGAGTGTGTGTTTGTATGCGAGGGAGAATAAAGTGCTGTATGATGTTTTGTATATTTTTCTTTGTAGCTGTTTTTTTTATTATGACAATTGGATGCTGAAACACAAACACGCAATTACAAAGAAAGTGAAAGACACATTGCATGTGTGATTATAATCACATGTGAATTTTCTTTCATTTTTCTAATGGTCGAGAGAGAAAGAGAGATGAAATTTAAGTTATTTATTATGGTGTGAAAGACAAGAAAATAATTCATTGTATTTTTTATTTTTACTTAAATCGAGTCTTTGTAGGTTAAAAAATTTTTTGTTGTCATTTTAAAGCAGGGCATAAGCAGCATGGGCATAAAGAAATAAGAAATAAAAATAAAAAAAAATAGCAACAAAGATTAAACAAGTAAATCAACTGGTGCATGTTTCATCCGTATGGACTGGCATGAACTCCAAAAAACTCTTTTCATGGTTTATCTACGCGTCCAGATCTTTCCGATTGCGTCAAGAGAAGTTTTGACCAGTTTGATAAATATCTAAAAACTGAAGCTTTGTAAATTTAAAAACTCTTTTGCTGCTCATTCTAAGAAGCTCTACGAGTAAAATAAAAATAATTTGAAGTATTTTGCTATAGCTGTGGCTGAATTATATCAATTTTTGTCTCTGCCGGTTTTTTAAAACATTTTAAAACTAGCGAAAATAAAATTGAAATAAATCACCTGCCAACACAACCGCAAATTACCTTCAAATTACTTTAATTTTACTCGTGGAGCTTTTTGGAATTAAAAATAAAAAAAAAATTTTAAGAGTAAAAAAGCTTAGATTTTGAAATATTTATCAAACCGGCCAAAACCGGTGAAAACCAGCGAGTTTTACCGGTAATAAATCTGCCTTTCCAAAAATCCTTCGAAAACCTTTCTACGACTTATCGTTTTCGAGTTATAACTGGTAGAGCCGGTTAGCCTATAAGCGTAATTTCTTTTTCAAAGATCAACTAAAAAGATCAAGCAGAAACAAAATTGCAAATTAAAACACCTGAAATTTACCACTTAACTTTGAGAAAAATCATACAGCAGCCAAAAATCGGCTTAAATAGCTGAAAATGGTAGTAATTAAGAAAAAACTAATATTTTTCTTACAAACTGTTCGAAATTTCTTTCAAAATTGATTTATTTTTCTACAGTTCATATCATTTTCTACAATTTATTTAAAAAATAAAAAACGGTTATTTGAATAGTAAATAGAATTTTATATATAAACAGCTGATAATAAACAACTTTTAACACATACATACAAAAATAAAATTAAATTATCACTAAGGTTTGGTAGATTTCAATGTCAAGTTTTTTGCATTAGTAAACAATTTGAAACATACCATATCTTGATGCACCTTCCATTTTTTTTGGTTTTGCTGATAGCCATGTAAGTGTATCGAATCTTTTTCCACCGACTTTTTGAACAAAATTGTGTGATGTTGGATGACCATGAATGACATTTGCAGTTATATCCAGATCACTTTTGTTAACAGCATTTTTTATTAATTGTAAGACTAACATTGTTGCAAGTCCTGAACGTTTTAAATGACTTTTAACAACAGCCATGCCAAATGTACAAAAGTCCATAGCAAAGCACCATGCAAGAAGTTCATTTGAAGACTTGTCGTAAATTCCAAGATTGTCTTTATATTTAATTGAATTTTTAACATAATCAAGATTATCTCCACCTTCTCTAGGATATTCTTGATTAATTGTATCAACATCATCAAGTGAAAGAACTCGAAATTCTAAATTTTCTGGAAGTCTAAATTTAAAAAAATTATTAAAATTTATTTATTAGTTTTAATTTTATTTCTAACTTACTTTGCATCAGGTAAAGTTTTAGCATGTTCTTTTGTCATATGATATCCAACAGTTCCTTGCTCAAATGTTGTTTCTAAATTATTATACCACAAAAAGTCTTTTATTATTGGTCTAAATTTATCACTTATGCTCACAAATGTGATTTCATCTTTAACTTCAATTAAATCTAATGCATTTTTTACGCTTTCATATGGCGAATCTTCCAATGAATTGAAATAAATTCTTGACTCATTTTTCATCACAAATGTTCCATTTTTACTCCATGAATCGTTTAAGCTCAAAAATTCAATTCTTTGCTCAAGATCTGGTGTCTTTTTAATGCGATCAAGAATATTTGAGATGGAAATTATTGTGGCAGCATTTTTAAATTTGTCAGCCAAATACATTTGCTTAAGAGCTGGCACATTTTGAAGCGAAATTCTTGTTAACTTGTTCATTATGAAATGTTTTGAGTATGACTGAGTTGTGTTAATTTTTTTTATATTTATATAGCGTTCACACCAGGGGGTCTAGACTAGCATTTACTACACATCTTTATCAAGATTTTTGCAAGTAAACATTGTATGTATGAGTGGCTTTAAACTTTCCAATTTCTAGCGTTTTTCCCAGACTTAATTATTTTTAATATCATAATTTAATAAAGTCTTATGACGTTTCTGGTTACTTCATCGCTTCTAGATAATTTAATCTACTTAAGTGAGAAAACACTTTTTTTTTATCAGATATGTCATAATATTTGTTTACTCTTATTTATCTTTATTCTTTTATTGATTGCATTTAAAGCTCATTTAATTTCTTATCAAAAAAGCATTTACATTGTATTTTCAAGTATTTAAAGATTAAAGAATTAATCTTTATAGATAATTATCAAATAGCTATTTGTATCTTAAAATATTGTTGCCTAGCATGTGAATTTAAAAATGTTTTTAACAAATTTTCTAAAAGTAGACAAATGTCCAACCCCGGAATATTTTCAAATATTAAATAACCACTGATAAGAATTGTTTATGTTTCTATTCATAATTGCGAGAAAAAAGTGTGTGGATAAGATTAAAATACGTAATATATGTGTATGTGAACGTTCTATAGCAGTGAGATTGTCGAAAATTTCAAATATATAATGATAATATAATACATATATTAATAGAACATAAGTAGTAATCTAAGCTCATACACGAGCTGCTATTTTTAAATTTTATTGCGTTTTATTTCGACGTTTACATTTTTTGAGAGTTTTAAAACACGTGAATAAATATTGAGTAATATTTCTCGTCTCTAGTCGTCGGAAGCAGTCATTCAATTACACTATAAATTTGAGAAGAACACAGAATCGATCATTATCGACGTAGAAGCAGGACTAAGAAATATCAGGCAGCAAGTTTAAGCTAGAGTTTGGCACTTGCATACATTCATGCAATTTTAATGAAAGTTACAAAACTTAAAAACGTCTCTAATTCATTCAGATTCAATTTAATTCGATCAAAATTGATTAAATTTAGACATTTCCTAATTGCTATTGAAATTTGCATTTATAAAAAATATTAACTAAAATGCTTTTTAAGTTTTGCATGCATGCAAGTACAAGACTATTGTCAGTTAGCGATAATTATGTCTCTAAAATCTAAATAGATAATATTTCAATATTTAGTGTAACACGAGAAAATCTTTTAGAACAGACTGTGTCACTGTTCAAGAAAGATTTTTCATTATTGCTATAGACCAGTGAGAGTCTACCAATATGCCACGACACTTTAGTGTGTCATAGTAAAAGTTTAAGTGTGCCCCAAGAAATTTTTTTAAATAATATAAAAACTGTCATTTTTCTCTGAATTGAAATTATTCAAGTTTTCAATAATTTTTCGCCACTTTTCAAGTAAGAAAATTTTTGGTGTGTCACGTGAAATTTTATTAATTACAGATGAGCAACAATTTAAACTTTTACTCTGAAGTATGTCACGAAACAAAAAATTTTGGCCACCACTGCTTTAGACTGTACCATTCATTTTAAATATAAAACAGATTTCAGTTCATAAAAAACTAGTTGATTAAGCGGGTGAGGTCAGCAGCCGAAACGAAAATGTAAACTCCAATAATTTGCTCAAACTTTTTATTACCTTCTTCTTCTACTTTTAGTTGATAACTCAAAATAAGCTCTTGATAAAATGAGTAACATTCGCTATGTACTAGATCAATCTAGTTAACAAAAAGTAAACATTTAAGACACATTTCGTCACTAGACTGATATGCAGGTTTTATCAAGTGAATCATTAAAGGTTTTTCATTTGGCATAAACCGATTATCTCGCTATAGCTACATAGTTTATAACAAAATGCTAAAGGAAAGTTTTTTAACTTCATGTAAAGCGGAAATGCTTATTGCTTGTCAAAATATTTCTAAATTTACTTTAAATTTTGTTTTTTGAATTAATAATTAAAGTTTTCTTAAAATTAAATTTCTTTGACTTTCATTCAATCATCATTGTCACACACAAAGAAATAAAGACAAAATGTAAAAAGAAAAGCGAAAGTAAAGCATGAAAACTTTTTTATTTCATTTAGCTCTGTTCACATAAAAAGTCCATTATGGTGCGAAATTACGTGCAAATAAAAAGCAAAAAAATAAGAAAAAAAAATCATTCATCGTTCTTCCTTCAAACTTTTTCATTCATTTGTTCACACATATACAAGTGAAGGTAAAAATTGAAGCTATATGCCACACTTGAGAAAAGGAAAGAAGAAAAGCAAGAGTTTGATTCTAATTTGTTTCTTGTGGCAATTGCTTTTTGATAGCCAAGTATGAATTTCATTTGTACGTTGTAGTGGATTCCGCGAGTATTATGGGACGATCAAAATGTCATTATGTTGATGATTCTCCATCTTTTCTTTTTTATCGTTTGACTCACTCGCATGCCATAAATCCTTTCACTTACTTTTTATTGTAATTCTTTGATGAATGTTTGCATGGAATTTGTTTGTGTCCGTATGTTAGTGGGTCGACAAGTTAAATTTATTATCTGGTTTGATATTTGTTGTGAAATTTAAAAATTTAATATATAGAAAAGGAAAATAATTTCAGCTTTTCAAGTATTTGTAATACTGTATGGGGAAGATTGATTATCACATTTTAGTTTTTCGTTGATAATGATCGTTAGGAAGCACCTAAAGGCATGAATTAAAAACTTAAATGCAATAGAATTTCAAGACAAATATAATGGCATCAGCAGTTTTATGATATTTTGCTAGTTAGACTAATTTTTGGTCGATTTTTCAAAAGCGTTCTCTAATTTTTTCTTCAAAAATCGCCATTTTTGATTTCTAATAGTTGTTTTAAGCGATTTTCAAAATCGATGATTTGTTGATTACAAATTTTTTGTTTTGCTCAAGTTTAAGCTCTGATTGCGGCTCAGTAAATAGCTGTGGCTTCCTCATTTTCCACATGAATACTCTAAATAGCTTCTACTTTAAGATAATGCAAAGATTTTTGATGTTTCCTTTCAGGTTTGAGAGCAATGAATGAAAAAGTCTGAAAAATTGAGCAAAAATGGCGGAAAAATCAAACAAAATCTCATTTTTTTCAATTTTTCTCAGAAATCTTGGCATTTTAGCTTATAATATTGGTACCAAATGAAAGGTGTTAAAATATTTTAACAATGTAAGGAAAGAATCATGGGATTTTATGACAGGGTTCTTTAAAATAAATTTCTGAAAATGATAATAAATTTTGAAAATGATCGACTTTTCTATCAACCATTATTCAAAATCTATTAAGTCAAAAAATTTGAAACTCCGAATAGTTATTATGCTAATTAGGTGCAATAACTATGCGAAGTTACAGTAGTTTCGAGCAAATTAGTAAAAAGTTACAACTATTAGAAATCAAAAATGGCGATTTTTGAAGAAAAAATTAGAGAACGCTTTTGAAAAATCGACCAAAAATTAGTCTAAATAGCAAAATATCATAAAACTGCTGATGCCATTATATTTGTCTTGAAATTCTATTGCATTTAAGTTTTTAATTCATGCCTTTAGGTGCTTTCCAACGATCATTATCAACGAAAAACTAAAATGTGATAATTAATCTTCCCCATACAGTATTACAAATATTAATATTTGTATTTAACGGCGATGTGTAATGTGTGTGTGTATGATATATGTATGTGTATTGCCAGCACCCTTTACTTAGGACTATAAGTTTTTAGTCTAGTTTTCTGTTCGAAGACACAAATTCATTTGAGTAAAAGATTTTGTGTGAACTCATTTAATTTTCAAAATCAACTCATTGAGCTCAGTTTATTGTATATTAAGAAAATATCTTTTGAGTTTAAATTTCCAGGCACTAGTGTAATCTAAAAACCTTTCAACATTGATATTTTTTCATTAAAAAATATTAAAAGTTTAAATAGTTGCATGAAAAGTTTCTTCTTAATCTTAAATGGGTAATTTAATTCAAATAAATTTTCTCTCAATGAATGAATAAAAGCATTTCGTCATATTAAGATAAAGCAAAAATTGAATGAAGGATAGACGAAGGAAGAAACTAGTTCATAAATGTTCCGACCCATACCGCACATCTACATAATATTGCGAGCTCGCAATTCGTTCTCACAACAGATGCGTTTGATTTATTACATTTTCATATTTCATAATAACTTTTTTTTTTTCTCTCTCTCTCTCTCTCTCTACTGCCGTTGCCTCTACTCAGTCAGTTTTAGCATTTTTCCGGAATATCCAACATGAAAATAAAGTAAAAATATTACCACAAAATGTGTGTTACGATGAGGGTCGGAGAGGAAATTCCTCTTCTTTTTTTAAATGTAACTTCAACTTTCTGCTGGCCAAGAACATTTCGTGCTTCCTCTTTTTTTTCGTGGTTTTAAAATTGAGACTTTAGTCCTCATGACCTATTAACGTGATGTTTAAGTAACAAATGTGATGCCAGCCTGCCTCTTTTCTTTGATTTATAATTTTTTAATTCAACTTTTGATTATTCTAATTGAGGAACTGCTGTTGCTATTTCTTTTTTGAGTTAAAAAAGGGGAAATTACTAACAGCATGTGGTTTAACTTTTTTTTTTCTTTTTTTGCGATTGGATCTTGATTAAAGTTATTTTTAGATTTATTACAAATTCTAGGGAAAATTTATAGATAAAAATAAATTACAAAAAAGTCAAAGCTTTATGCATGACAACGTAAAAGAATGATTATGACGAGAGATTTGTGATAATTTTTTTATATTTATAGAATTATTAATTAAAACACAATGTTTACGTTTATTTTGGTTTTTCCTTTTAATTATAGTTTGCTTTTTTTTAGTATTTTTTATGTAAATAATATAAAAATAAAGTTCTTCTTTGTTATTCTTTTTGTATACAAAGTAATTTGAAATTTTCAATAAATCAATATTAAAAGTGTTTCTGAGCGGAGGTGTAAAAATAGAATCTATTTTGGAGTTGTTGATTACTGATTACAGATTAATGGCTTAACAACACTTTTTCTAAGTAATGTTTTGAATATTCGTTAACTAAATCAGCTAAAATGAACTAATACAAGTTTCCTAATCGTATTCAAATTGTGTTTGATTACTTGTACTGATAATAATATAAAAAAACTACCGTCTTTCCTCGAATATAAGAGACGTCTCTTATATTTAGAAATTTTAACGAAATAAAAATTTTTTTAAATTTCTTTTTAAAAAAGTCTCTAATATTCAAATTAAAATCGATACTTTTTTATTATTCTCAAATTTCTTTTCTCGTCAATTAAAAATTCACGAGGGGATGGACACTGAGGCAAAAAAATTATTTTTGCCCTTTTTTGTATGAAAATGGGTCAAAAATTTTGCCCTTTTGCCCTTTTTGCCCCAGTGTCTATACTCTCGAAAATTTATAAAAAATAATAAAAATTTAACGTATTTTTCAAAAGTTTCTCTTGTATTAGAGACAAGAATTCACATTTTTTATTTTAATTCTGAATTTTGTCAAATTCGAAAACAAGACACGTCTCTCTTATATGTAGCTGAAATATGACTTTATCGATATCAGCTTGATAAAATAACGAGACGATTGTATTTAAGAATTCGAACAAAGTTTATTAATAGTTCAATGAAAGATTTTATACTCACTTTGAAAGAATTTTACTCGACTTTGAACTCTTTTTAAAACAATCGTCCTTCTGTCTGGTTGTAAAGAGCGGTGAGAACTCGAAACGCGTTCGGACAAGCCCTTTATAGTCGATCCGAGATGACCAAATTTATAATCTAATTCAAAATATAATAGCAGTTAGAAATAATAACTCGCTTTCTAAGCGAAACTTATATTCGAGGAAAGATGGTAAGACGCACAAAAGTAACATATTTAATTAATATTTAATTTTCCTTAAGTTCCGTTAGTAGAATATTTCTTTAAGTTGAATCAGTTTCTAAACAAATTTCAAACAGTAAAGACATTAAAATGAAATTTTTATTTTTCTTAATTCTTTTAACTACAGTTTATTCACATAAACAATTTAAATTTTTTCATACTGAAACATCAACATTTCTCAATGTTATCAGAGATGTTTCAATATTTCAATTTATAAAACAAAATATTTCTTTTAACATTTTATTGATTGGTTCTTTGAGTTCATGGATGGAAGACTCAATCATCGCAATAAGAAAATCATCACCTTTAGAGCCAATTGAAATTTTACACATTAAAAATATTACGAGTAAAATTTTAAGATTAACAGGTTCAGCAATCATTTTTGGTGAACAAAAATATTTGGAAACTTTCCATAACAAAGCTCGTTTGTATGTTGATTATCCAAAAGAATTGAAATTCTTAATGTACACGAAAAATCTAAAAGTTTTCAATAGCACAAATTATTTATTTGATGATGACGAGAGAAACAGTGTAATTCACCTTTATGAATATTTCTTGCATGATCAAGGTGATAAAATTGATTTTGTGACTTTTGAATGGTTCACAGCAAGAGCATGTAATAAAAGACAGAAAAGAGTTATCAATACCTTTAATAAAACTTCTTTAAAATGGGAAAAACAGTTTGATATAAAAGAAAAGAAGTTTAGAAATTTCCACGGCTGCAAAATTGTAGTAATGCAAGACAAAACACCATCATTGGTAAATTTTTGTGAAATTTCCAAAGGGGAATAACTCTATCAAAACAACAAAAAATTTTTCTTAGTTTCATACAAAATTTTTGAGTTTCAATGGTTACTCTGTTTTCGTTTTTATCAAGAGTTCTAACCCCTTGAGAAATTTAAAATCAAATCATTTGCTTGAAATTTTCTTTCTTTCTAGGGTGGATATATTAAATTTGGAAAACCAGAAGGTCATTCTTTTGATATTTTAGACGTAGTAGGTTCAGCAGCAAATTTTTCTGTTTATCGACAACTTGGTAGATTTTTTAAAGGCGAACGTTATTTTAATATTCACAACAATGCAAAATTACAACCTCAAGTAATTGTTGAAATAAGAACGATAAAAAATAATAAATATCATACAACTGGAGTATTTGAAAATGTAAAAGTAATGATAGTTGTTACACAAGGAGAGCCATATAATGCTTATGAGAAGTTGTTGTTGCCTTTTGATGTTACAATTTGGTATTTACTTTTGCTAATATTTGGAACAGCTTTTTGTATCATTTTTGTCATCAATCAGACTTCAAAAAAACTCAAAAATTTACTTTATGGAAATTTAGTTCAAAATCCAGCTTTCAATGTGCTTGGAACTTTCTTTGGAATTCCACAATCTCGATTGCCTTCAACAAACTTTCCTCGAATTATTTTAATATCTTTTGTTTTATTTTGTCTCGTCATACGAACTGCATATCAAGGAGTATTTTTTGAATTGATGGCTACAAACATGAGCAAGCCAGTGCCGAATAGTTTTGAAAAGTTGTTGGATGAAAATTATACGATTTATGTTTTAAACAATTCAGCTGAAATGGATATTTTGAAATCAACATATATGCAAAGGTAATGAAAACTGTTAAATTTATTGATGTAAGTCCAGGAGGTCTAGACTGATCGTTATTTTCCTTAATTTGAATTGGCCAATATTTTCAAGGGGTTGAAAACTGGGGCAAAGAATTTGTCTCGCCTGGTTTTATCCCGATTCATCCGTTTTCTACTTATTTTGCAACATTTTGTCTCACAACATTGAACTAAAATTTTCAAATCCTTATTTTGCACGAATTTAGACTTGAAAACAATACTTAAGTTTTGATAAAGTATTAAAATTCCTAGATAAACCAATTATAGTCAGATTCTATGTAAAAATAAGTAAATTTTAGGTTAGTTTTCATTCGTTTGTTTTCAAACAAACAATTTGCCCCGATTTGTCCGATTTCAAGTCAAAACAAAAATAACCGTCAATTTTTTGAGTTCAGACCTCTTGGATGTAAACTAAAATATAAACTTTATAAAATAGTTTCAATTTTAGAAGAAAAATATCACTCCAAACAATAGGATCTAATAAAAGTGATGTTTGTGCAGCATTTCCACAAAATGCAAACAAGAGAGCAGTGATGATAACTGACGTTTCAGTTCCAGTCTTTACTAGTATTTGTTATCAAGATCCAACAATTTTAAAAGATCCTTTTATCACATTCTCAGTTGCAATGATCATTTGTCAAAATCATTTTTTATTTCATGCAATCAATGAAGCTGTTGAAAAAACAATTCCATCTGGAATTCCTCAACATTGGTATGATTTTGCTAAATGGAATAAAATTGTCAGATTTTTAAAAACTTTTCCTAAAGGAGAAGTTAAAAGTTTGACACTTAATGAATGGAGTTTTGGATTTGTAGTTTGGTTGATTTGTTGTGGAATTTCAACGTCTGTTTTCATAATAGAAATTTTGCAATGGCCTGAAATGAAAGAAAAGTTAAAGAAAAGAGTAAAGAAACCAATTACTATGACACTTGATGTAAATATTTTGAGAGAAATTGAAAAATCTTTAGATTTTGAAATTAAGAACATGAAATGTAGACAAGTGAAGAATTCGAATGACCTTGAAGTCGAAAAATAAAATAAATGTCAATAATTAAATTTTCTTCATTTATTAATAGTCGAGTAAAAATAGTTTACATTTTCCGTTTACATGACTTTAGCATGTCACAGCAAGTGAAGGAAAAATCGTAAGTTATTTTTAGTTTCTCTGGAAATGATTTTTCGTAGTGATAAACTTAATATTTCTATATATAAATATTTAATTAATATTAAATTCTGTCAATAAAATGTTTGAGATCAAAAATTAGTTTATTAAAAAACTCCAAACAATAAAGACATTGAAATGAAATTTTTATTTCTTTTTGTGTTTATAACGCCAGTTTATTCATTTAAAATGTTGAAACCTATTGAAAATTCAGAAATTAGTTATGCATTTAAAGACATAGCACTAAATTGCTTTGTGAGTCAAAATATTTCTTTTAACATTTTATCGATTGGTTCTTTAAGTTCTTGGATGGAAGACTCAATAATTGCAATAAGAAAATCATCACCTTTAGAACCGATTAAAATTTTACACATTAAAAATATTACGAGTAAAATTTTAAGATTAACAGGTTCAGCAATCATTTTTGGTGAACAAAAATATTTGGAAACATTCCATAATGAAGTTCGTTTGTTCGTTGATTATCCAAAAGAATTGAAATTCTTAATGTACACGAAAAATCTAGAAGCCTTCAACAGCACTGAATATTTAATTGATGAAGGAATCAAAAACAATAAAATTGATATGTTTGAATATTTCTTGCATGATAAAGGTGATAAAATTGATTTTGTGACTTTTGAATGGTTTACAGCAAAAGCATGCAATAAGAGACAGAAAAGAATTATCAACACTTTTAATGAAACTACTTTAAAATGGGAAAATTCATTCGATATAAAAGAAAGAAAGTTTAGAAATTTTCATGGCTGTAAAATCATTGCATTACAAGAGAGTGGTGCAGCATTGGTAAATAATTTATTTCACAAATTATTTAAAATCTTAAAAATTTTCTTTCACTTCATAGGGAAGTTACACTGATAGATTAGGTAAACCAAGAGGTCATGCTTTTGATATTCTTGATGCTGTTGGTTCTGTCTCAAATTTTTCTGTTTTTCGACAACTTGGAAAAATTACTAAAAAAGGATTTTATCTTAGTAAACTTAAAAATGCAATACTGAAGCCACAAATCATTATTGATACCAAATTTGTTGATAAAAAGTTTTATCACTTTACAGGAGTATTTGAAAATGTAAAAGTAATGATAGTTGTTACTAAGGGTGAACCGTTTAATGCTTATGAAAAGTTGTTACTGCCATTTGATGCTCCAACTTGGTTTTCACTTCTTTTTATATTTTTGATTGGATTTTTGATCATCACAATTGTTAGCAGAGTCTCAAAAAAGTTACAAAATTTACTTTTTGGTGAAAAAGTTAAGAATCCAACTTTTAATATGATTGGAACATTCTTTGGAATTCCACAATTTCGACTACCAACAACAAATTTTCCTCGAATTTTATTGATTTATTTTGTTCTCTTTTGTCTTGTCATGCGAACTGCATATCAAGGAATATTTTTCGAACTGATGGCTACAGACATGAAGAAACAAATTCCAAAAACTTTAATGAGTTTATTAGATCATAATTACACAATTTATGCAATTAATGAGTCAGCTGAGGCATTTATTTTTAATGCAACAATCATGAAAAAGTAAAATCTAAAAATAATTCAATTTCAATTTCTTAATTTTTCTTTTTCAATTTTAGTCGAAATGTTTCATTTAAACTGATTGAATCTGATAAAAATGCTGTTTGTTCACCATTTCCAAAGAGTGCAAAAAAACGCGCAATAATGTTAAATGATCTTTCTATTCCTGTTTTTACTAAACTTTGCTACAAAAATCTAGTTGTTCTTAAAGATGTTTATGTAACTCTTTCGATAGCAATGGTCACTTATCGAAATCACTTTCTTTTTCATACAATAAATGATGTTGTTGAAAAGACAATTCCAGCTGGAATTCCTCAACATTGGCACAATACTGCCAAGTGGGATAAAATTGTCAAATGGTTAGGAACAAAAATTAAAGAAGAACAGGAAAGTTTAACTTTAAATGATTGGGCTTTTGGATTTGAGTTATGGTTGATTTGTTGTGGAATTTCAACTTTTGTTTTTCTTTTTGAATTTATACAATGGCGACTATTTAACTATATTCAGATGAAAAAGAGAAAATCAAAATATAAGAGTAAAATTTCAAAAGTTAAACCAGTAAAGATACAAGTTAAGACAAATAAGCAAATGAAATATAAAGTGATAAAAGTTACACAATAAATTTATTGGCAACAAGAATTTTCAAATCCTTTTGTGTCCTTCTTTTGTAAAAATATTTCTAAATTGTTCACACTAATGCGAACTAATAGCGTTAAAATATATAAAATGAGTTATGAGTTTCGAAACACTAAAACACTGTATTGAAATGTTCTACATATAAGTGCCGAGCACTAAAAAATTAAAAATCTAAGCATTGAAACACTTAACTTTTAAACACAGTGCTGAGCACTAAAACACTTAAACACTAAGTGCTTAACATTGAAACATTTTCAAACTTAGTGCTGTGCATTGAAGCATTTGAAAAATTAGTGCTGAGCACAAAAAAGACTAAATGAATGTGTTAAAATGAACTTTATAATATATAATAATTAGTAAAAATAGATAGTAACTGAGAGCAGTTAATAGCAACTGATATCAATAAGTATTGAATGGTAGTCTTAGACATGATTCAACTAAATATATTAAATGTTGAAGAAAATAAAAATCAGTTTGATAAAAAATATAGTTGAAGCTTAAAATATGAAAAACAAGTCAAAAGAAAGATTTCGTGTGTCGATAAAATCACAAAATGTTTTCACATTATTGATTGTTTTATAAAAAGTTTTATAGAAAAAATATTTAAAGTAAACAGTTTCTAAGTAATTTTCTGAAAATAAAGACATAAAAATGAAATTTTTGCTTTTTTTTATTTTAATAACTTCAACAAATTCATATAAAATATTAAAACCTTTATCTACTGATTCAGTTATAAGCAATGCATTTAAAGACATCACATTAGAGTGTTTCATTAAGCAAAATATTTCATTTGATATCATTTTGATTGGACTTTTGAGTTCTTGGATGGAAGATTCAATGATTGAAATAAGAAAATCAATCTCAATTGAACCAATTCAAGTCTTTTACAGTAGAGAAATTAAAAATGAAACTTTGAGGCTAAATCGTTCAGCAATTATTTTCGGTGAACAAAAAGTATTGAAAACTTTCCATAATAAAGCTCGTTTGTATGTTGTTTATCCAAAAGAATTGAAATTTTTGATGTACACGAAAAATTTAAAAGCCTTCAACAGCACTGAATATCTAATTGATTTAGGAGTTGAAAACAATAAAATTGATATGTTTGAATATTTCTTGCATGATCAAGGTGATAAAATTGATTTTGTGACTTATGAATGGTTCACAGCAAAAGCATGCAATAAAAGACAGAAAAGAGTTATCAACACTTTTAATAAAACTTCTTTAAAATGGGAAAATTCATTCGATATAAAAGAAAAAAAATTTAGAAATTTTCATGGCTGTAAAATCATTGCATTACAAGAAAGTGTCACATCTATGGTAAGTTTTTATTTCAAATACTATTCTAAAATCTCTAAATTTCTTTCTATTTCTAAACAGGGAAGCTACAGAGATAAATTAAAAAATCCAAAAGGTCATGCTTTTGATATTCTTGATGCTGTTGGTTCAGCAGCAAAGTTCACTGTTTATCGTCAACAAGGTTTATTTCAAAGATATTCTTCAAAAATATTATTTAATCTAAATGAGCATAACGGTGTACTGTTGATACCTCAAATCATTATTGATATAAAAGTTATTGATTCAAATACTCGTCACATGACTGGAGTTTTTGAAAATATCAAAATCATGGTTGTTGCTACACAAGGCGAATCATATAATGCTTATGAAAAATTATTACTGCCATTTGATACTCCAACTTGGTTTTCACTTCTTTTTATATTTGTGGTTGGATTTTTGATCATCACAATTGTAAGTAGAGTATCTAAAAGGTTTCAAATTTTACTCTTTGGCGAGAAAATTAAGAATCCAACTTTTAATATGATTGGAACGTTCTTTGGAATTCCTCAATTTCGACTACCAACAACAAATTTTCCTCGAATTTTATTGATTTATTTTGTTCTCTTTTGTCTTGTCATGCGAACTGCATATCAAGGAATATTTTTCGAACTGATGGCTACAGACATGAAGAAACAAGTTCCAAAAACTTTAATGAGTTTATTAGATCATAATTATACAATTTATGCATTAGAAAATAAAACAGAAACGAGAATTTTTACCACAACAATGATGCAAAGGTTTGATTTAAGATTTTTGTTTTTAATATTTAATAAATTGTTTTCTTTTATAGATCAAATTTTTTATTTAAAATCATTGGAACTCACAGAAATTTTGTCTGTTCGCTTTTTCCTCAAAATGCAAGAAAACAAGCAATGATGATGAATGATTATTCAATTCCAGTATTCTCAAAAATTTGTTATAAAGATCCTGTTGTTCTCAAAGATCCATTCATAACTCTTTCAGTTGCAATGATTACATTTCCAAATCATTTTATGTTTCATGCAATCAATGAAGTCGTAGAAAAGACAATTCCAGCAGGAATTCCTCAACATTGGCATAATAATGCTAAGTGGAATAAAATTGTCAAATTTTTAAGTGAAAATGCAAAAGAAGAGTTAAAAAGCTTGAATTTAAATGATTGGAGTTTTGGATTTGAGCTGTGGTTGATTTGTTGTGGAATTTCAACTTTGATTTTTCTTTTTGAATTTTTACAATGGCCAAAATATAAAAATATTTGGATGAAAAAAGGGAGAATATGTAAACAAAAAAGAAATAATAATTTAAGAAAATTACAAAGTAAAAGAATGAGAAAGAAGTAAAAATTTTATTGACGTAAATACAAGACAAAGTAATTGTGGAAATTTTGCAATTTTCTAGTTATTTTGTAGTATTTTCGATTGTTCTGTACAAAAAGTTGCTTTTTTGTGAATTTTTGTTAAGGTTTCTTCGTAAAATACGTCTATGAAAGAAAGAGGAGGGTCAAAAATGGCCAATTTTTGCGTTACATCATTTACGAATAACTCTTTATGAAAAAAATACGTGAAAATTGACAGTAAACATAAGAAAAAGTATTTTTTAAAATTTCAAAGTAAGTAACGGCTAATTGAAAAGAAAATGTGTTCATGAATTAAGACAATATTATTTTGAGTTCAGAGTCATTGTTGTCTTGCCTTTTTGTCTTAAATTTATTAAATTAGTGTTCAAAGATTTAAAATTTCAAAGTAAATATTAACCAAGGGATAAAAACTTTGATCTAACGTACGATAAAGTGCGCTAACGGGGTCTAAGTTGGAAGTCCTTACCTTTTACACTTTTTATTACAACTTTGAAGTATTATAAAGTTTCAAGCAATAAATCAAAATGAATCAAAGAAGCAATCAATTTTTTTGAAAAATCAAATTCAATTTTGAAAAAGTTTAATGAAAATTTGTTCAATATCATAATAAGAGTGGTAAAAAGAAACAAAAATTTTTCTTTATCTGTTTGTGATTTTTCTTCTTGTTTTTAGAAAAGAAAAACATCCCATAAGAAATATGTTGATGATAGTGTATAGAAAGAAGGTTTTTTAGCCAAGTTGACATTCTGACATTCAATGATATTAACCGATGGAAGAGAAAGAAGACATTTAATCACAGTTTTGTGTTCACGACATACAGAGACTCAAACCTTTGTCAAAAAACGATAAGACTTTTTCTTTCTTTCTCCAATGGCTTGGCTGCTTATGATTTGGCTTATGTATGTAAATATAAAATGACTCTTGAGTCAGCGTGAATGCACGATGAAAAGTTGTGTGTCAAAACAAATCTCATGTAATTTTTCATGACCATACATAAACACATGCATGCATAGCTAGTGAATATATTCATGCACGATTGCTCCCCGTTTGCTGGTAGTGAAGGAGAAATAGTGAGATGATAAAAACCATTTTTCATACTTTTGTGTGTTTGAGTCAATTTTTGCACAATGTTGGAATGAGATCAACTCTTACTCACAAATACATGCATGTGTGTGTGACGATGAAAGTTAAGTCATATGTAATATGCTGCCATAAATTATAGTATAAGGACTGCTCTTTGTGTACCGGAAGAAAAAGAGCATATCCTCGATATATGATGCTACTATGGTAGAAATTGCAGTTGATTATGGAGAAAAATGCGACAATAGAGAATGAACGAGAGATAAATGAGTCAGAAGTAAACTTTTCATCATCAACAAAGAAAATTTTTATTAATGTGATCTGAGTGAATTAAAGAGAAAGAGAGATGACATAAATAGGAAGTGATTTTCATGTGAGCGAAGAGATAAAAAAACTCTTTATAGCGCGTGGCTTCATCGCTTAAATGTTTCATCAATCATTATGAAGAAGAAAGGCAAAAAAGAGAATGAAAATGATAGTGTTAGGAAAAGAATGGAGAAAGGATGATAAAGTTGATAAATTATTAAAAATTTAAAGTATTTTGGAAATTTTGCTTTAAAATTTAAACTTTTTATTAATGTTTATTTTCCTAGTTTGCTAGTCTGTAGTGACGAAAAATTTAGCAGAATTTTTTTTGGAAAACTTGAACCGCACCGCACCGATAGACCGATAAAAACGATAGAAGTTTTGAGAATCAAATTTACCGAATTTTCCCAAAAAAATTTCTCTTTATATTTATTATGAGTTGAAAATTAAATCCTACTTAAGAAGTTATAACTTTCCATAGATTTATTCAATTCTTAAACGGAATTTAAACAAAATTTCTGCGTTTTAATACCAACAAAATGATATATAAAATGTATTTTGTCGAAGCTGGTATGAATTTTGTCGAGCAATTCAAAGGATAAATATCGAAGTATCCCAAGACGAACTCTAGTTATTTTTCAAATTTTTGATAAAAAACCGTTAAGTTTTTGTTGAAATTAAGTGAAATTTCAAATTTTAAAATACATTATTAAATAAAAATAAAAAAAAAAACATTGAGCTTTTTGTCGATTTTCAGTTCTTCAAATTTCAGAGTTAGACACACGTTGCTCTTTTTTCCTCCCGATTGATCTTTGTTGATTTTTGTTGATCTTTATTTGATCTTTCTTGTTCTTTTTTGTGTGTTCACGCCTGGTTTAAATTTTGAAAATACGTTAAAAATAATTTTTTTTGAAATTTGAAAATACGTTATTTTGTTTAATTATGAAAAAAATCAAACAAATTGTTATTTTAAAAGAGAGAACTTTCTTCTGCGAAAATTTATTTTCAAAATAGAAAAATTTTAAGTTTTATATTTCAATCAAAAGAATCCTCAATAAGCTAGCTATTCATTTGGGAACACAAACTGTGAAATTTAAGTTTAAACGAATTTATTTCCTGTGATATGAGAGAGAGCAGCAACAGCAGTGTAGCAAAAAATGAAGCTCATATAACACATTTTTGAAAAATGATTCATTTAATTTGATATATGAATGTTTTTCATTCAACTATAAAAGATTTGATTATGCTTCAGTCAGCAATAGTTTGATATATATTATATAGGGTTCGGCACTTGCATACAAGTTGCAAAATTAAAAAATTCATTTAGATCTAATTTAATTTCCATACATAAAAAATATTAACTTAAATGTTTTTAAATTTTGCAACTTGCATTCAACTTGACGTGTATGCATGCATGTGCCGAACCCTATTATTATATGAGAGAGTTGTGCTGAGATTTAGTAATTTCAATAATAAAATTTCTTCATTTTCTTCACAATTGTGCAATAAATCGCATGTAGATGATGAAAAAAAGAAGATTTTCTTTGTAATAAATTGCATGCAATTTCAATTCTCTCTATATGTTATTAGATAAAAGAAAGAAAGAAAGAAAGAAGAATTGGAAAAATATTTTTTATTATTCTTTCTTTTATGCTGCAATGAGAAAGAAAAAAAATGAAATTATTGAAGTTTTATGAACTTTTTTTTTATTCAATTCAATTCTCAAGCTGTAACTTAATAACATATTGTTTAATTTTTCAACAAGAAAAATATGATAAAAAATCATCAAATTTCTTTTGGTTTACTTGTAAAAAAGGACATTTGACCAAAAAATAAAATATAAGAAATTTCTGAAAAGGGTTCAAAACGTTGCTCATTCGGCAAACACAACAAAATTATTACTTTTACCGGAATAATTTGATTCGTGACTGTAATGTTTAGTAGCTAATCAAAACTAAGACTTTGTGTGTATGCGAGCAAAAGTTTCTTTATTCTTAACAGAGTGAGAAGGCGGAAAAGCTCATTTTTATTATTATTTTTATGATCTTTTATGATTATTTATACAACAAACTGCGTATGTGTATGAAGTCATTACCTTTCGTCCTTCAATCATAAATATTTCAATTTCTTAGCAAATAATAGCTTATTAATATTTATTTAGAGTCACAACAATAATGATGTGACATAAAATTATTAAAGTAAAGCATTTTTTCCTCTTATTTGTTTTTACACGCGTGCATGAAATTTTACCACAAACAAGATTTTTTTCTTTCCCGCTTGTCTAAAACATAAAAAAATTATTTACGCTTCATGATTATGTGAAGAAATGAAGATGAACAATGCATTAGATTATGAGAAGAAGCACATTTTCATATATAACAAGCGAGTTTATTTATTCATGCTATAATTGAAAGTAAATATTGTATTAACGACATATCCACGCTTTTCTTAAATCGTTTTATAGCTCTTTTTTTTAATGCTTGTCTTAACGCACATGCATGCCGAGCGAGTTTCTCGTTTTTTTTATGATCCAAATTTTCCTTTTTTTACGAGAAAATGAGGAATTTTAATGCGATAAAAATTATGATGAAGAATTAAAAAATTTAATAAGAAGAAGAAGACGAGTGAGATGATGGAGTTTTATTTAGAAGATAAATATGATGAATTTCTTATGAAGATTGAAGACTTTGCTATTTTTCAACGGAAATTTTCAAATATTTGTTAATTCTATATTTCAAGAAACATCTTGAAATTGAAATTTTTTCAAGAGGTAAGAATTTCGGTCTAAGGTGCTTTAAAATGGAAGTTCTTAGCCTTGATTTTTTCAACTACTTTAAAAATTATTTCTGAATGAAAATTTCCAAATGGGAAGAACTCTAACAAAATAACAAAAAATTTTTGTTAGTTTTATAAAAAATTTCTGAGTTTCAATGGTTACTCTGTTTTTACTATCAAGTGTTATATGCCCTTGAAAATTTCAATCACTTTAAATTTTTATCGATTAAAGTTAAACAATAATTATTTTTCGCAAGGAAAAAGTACTTCCGTAAAATGTCGCAAAAAGCTCTTTAACATCACAAAATGAGTCATAAAATCTAAGTTCTTTTGCTTCGATTTTTCAATGTAATTTTTAAACAGTTTTAGACTAGACCTGAGACTTTTTTGATCCGATGACAAAAAATTTAATCGTTATTTGATTTTTTGATCTCAGTTTGATATTTTTGATTTTTTAAACGGATCAAAGAGTTTTCAGACCTTGGTTTTAGATTAAAATTAATCCAATGAAAAACTATCGATTATTTTAAATCTATATAGATTAATTTTAATCCTTGTGTTTTTCGTGAAATTTTTATCAACTCTTTTAAACTGAATTTATTTAAGCTTATTATTTCTCAGAGTTTTTTTTTATTTTCAAATATAAGAAAATAAATTTAATCATGAAACATTTAATAAAATTTCTTCTTTCCTTCTTTTTTACACTTCAAAATGAAAATTCAAGAAAAATTAAAAAATACACAAAAAGTCATAAAAACTCATTTTCTTCTCCTTCTAGCAAACAATAAAAAGCTGCTGAATGATGAAAAATATCTCGCCCATAAAATTAAACATTTAAAAATTTTTCTTTATATAGCATTAAATTGAGAGAGCGAGAAAACATTCAAAAATGACAGCTGTGACCGCTTCGACCAAATTTTAAACTCAATGATGTGTATGAATAAATAAATTTCACTGTGGCATCATCTAATGCGTTCAACAACCTCAGCAGCACAAAAAACTTTTTATCCTTACTTTCGAGTGACATAAATTTGCCGCAATTTCCCATTATGAGTTAAGTGCACAAAATCACATTCACTGTTATTTGTAAACATGAATTTTTTTGATATAAATAATTTGAAAATGCGGTAGATGTTGATAGAGTCATTATTACATACATTTTGCCACATTTAATAATAAAAAAAAGCAAGCGAGAGTAGGAAAATTACTCACTTTTTGGTTGTCCACATGCAAAATAATTTTCTTCTCCCTAGTGACGAGAGAGTAAGAGTGAGAAACACAATTGACAAATTTACGCAGCAAGAAGAAGTTTACTATAGCAACATGGTACGGACAGAAGCAATTTTCGCACAACATTTTCCGTAATTAAATGCTACGATGACTTTTTTTTCGGCAACATTATTACAGCACAGCGTCATTATGTGTATGTGAGATGTGTATGAGTCTATTGGTATGACGACCATGATAAGAGACATGATTGATAGAGGCAACGGAAAATGTTAGTTTAAATGAGAGAAGG
Organism: Polypedilum pembai; assembly: GCA_014622435.1. NCBI lineage: Eukaryota > Metazoa > Arthropoda > Insecta > Diptera > Chironomidae > Polypedilum > Polypedilum pembai. Next base: position 10,682 of record JACWBX010001798.1, on the reverse strand, counting down.
GCGACCGGAATGTGCTATAAGCATTGATGTGTTTTTCTCCTTTTGTTACAACTCAGGGCTTTTCTCTTTCTCTCTCTCTCTCTCTCTTGGTCTAAGGAGCGTGTCATGACCAAATTTGTTCGCACTTTTATTTCCCTTATTCACATTTACGCGGTGAGCAGCATGCGATTTTTTTTCGGGCTCATTATGGTTGCCCTTTTTTGCTCTCATTTTCTTGATTCTTTGATATTTAAGAGAAGGAAAAACTTTTTTAGTAAATTAACAGAATTTTTTAATTTTAAAAGTTTTAATTAATTTAACGAATTTTAAATTTTTTTAAAATGTTCGTTAAATAACGATTTAAAATTTTCATAAAATAAAAAATCTGTTAAAAATTTCAAATTTTGAAAAACCGGTAAAATTTTCGTCAAACTTTTTTAGTATAATAAATGTTAATAACTACTTGTTTATGAATAATAAACATGATTATGAAATTTAGAAGTGGTCATAGAACTATATACTCCACCCGTTCTATAAATTTACGATAATGAGTTGGTCGTGCGCAAGAAGTAAAATTATAATTGATTATTATGCTGTGATAATGAGCAAATGTTGTGATCTCTCGTCATGCTTAAGTATTATGGACATCAATTTCTCTTACACGATAGAATGAGCTAAAGTAATGGGTAGTTGATGAAATGGACTAAAGTGCCCTTTTATGACTTGTAGTTTGTGCTGCGTAATTTTTTCTCATTATTCGAAGTGCTTTAAGGTAATTGAAGTCTATTTAGACTAGAAAATTTTCATTTTATTCAAGACATGATGTGATTTAATAATTTCAAGCACTTCTTTACATTTTCTTGTGTTTATAAATTCACAAAGCAAAGTTTCATTCTCATTTTGAATGCATTTTTCATTCATTTCTCGTCAAAAGAGAATCATAGCAAGCTTAATGCGTGAAGTTCAACCCTCGACAGTTCTTTATTTACACTTTGCTGTGCTGTGATGTTGGTAATTGATTTTTTTTGCGCTTCAGCCACTGGCAGTAATGGCTTTTATGAGACTTCGTGCATAATTCAGAATCATTGAAATTGTCATTCAACGCGAGTGAGTCAAAGTGCTATGCCATACATTTTCTTGATAATTCAAATATCGTGTCGTTATAAATCCTAGTGAGTATGTGTATGTGATGCCTGCTACTGCCTCCTGCATCTGATAAGAGAGTGCGCATGGAGAGCATTAAATCAAATATATTTCACTAAATGTATTAACTTAATGTTTGTGGAGAGTGAAGAAAAGTCTTGCTGCTTGCTTCTGTTGCGTGCGATACATATTTTTTTCCAAAACGAGAACAAGCAATGAAAATAAGTAGAAAAGAGCAAAATATTGGTTCATAAAATAAATTTATTATGTTATGGAAAATACGAAGAAAAAAAAGTTCTGTATGCTTTGAGAAAGTGAATAAATGAGAATTTCCAGTGGGTAGAAAATTCACTTGAAATTTTTCTTCATTTGTTTGAAATTAGTATAAGTTTTTAAAATTGGATTTAAACTAATCTTTATTGATTAAAATTAATCTGAAGAAAAAACTTAATCCATAGATTAAAAGACTTGGATTAAATTAAATCTTCAATTTATTCTTTTAGTTCAGGGTTCGACATAGTGTAGATAGGAAAAATTATACATCTAATTGTGCTTCTTATAAGTATTTTTGTATAAGCAAAGTTAATGAATATAAGAATAACACTTCTTCTTATCTGCATAATGCTGAAAATCTAAATAAAATATTTTGAAAATTAAATTAAATCTCGAAGTCAAGGCTTGAAAATTCTTTAGTTTTTGTAAGATAACTTAGAAAATAATATTTATTATTTTTGGTCATTATAAGTTCAACATAATTGATTTCAAAATTAGCTTCTTTCGATTGTGAGTCACTAGAGCAGACAAAATTCTCCAGAAAAAAGGAAAAATTCCTTTAGAATTTTTTGGAGAATTTCTTCAGAATTCTGTCTACTGAGTGGCCTACACCCGTATCTTTCATTTTTCAGAATTATGCGAAATTTAAAATCGAAAGAATCAAAAAATCAAAAAGTCTCTAGTTCAAAGTATTAATTTTTCTGATCGACTGATCCATAAGAACCAAAGAAAAAAAACTTTTTGCCACTTTTTACTACTTTTTGCAGCGTTTTACGGAAGTTCTTTTTGCCTTGATAAAAACTCTTTGGTTTATGTAGATATCAAATGAAAATGAAAGAAAAATCAAATTACTGAGTAAAATAGTTTTCATGCCTTAAAATCACTACAAAAATTCAACCCGAATTTATTTTTGTTAATTTCATAGAAATATTGTTATTTCTCTTTAGTAAAAGAGCAAATAAAAAAGTTCAGAAAAGAATTATGGTGAATAAGATGCGAGCTGAATTGAACTAAAGTAAATCAATGATAAACTGAGTGGAGCGTAAGCAACTTTGTGAAAACGTGGAGACTGTTTGTCTGTTTTGTAGTTAATAATATATTCTGCATGCTCTCTTTCATTGAATTCAAATTTATGGTTATGATCGTTTTCTGCTTAAAAAATTTGTGCTTTACACACTCATTGACGATAAATTTTATCCATTGAATTTCTGTAAGCGACCAAACGCATCAATTTTTCATAGACTATTGGTGGGAGTGAGAAGCTTTAATGATGTTTGATGGCAAAAGACGCAGAATGAAGAAAATCCTCTAAAGAAGTTTTTGTGGTTTGCTTTTACGAAAGAGCAATGATTGCAAAGTGAGAGAAAAAAAAACTTTTTTGTAGCTTATCGCGTCGTTTCTAATGCTATAGAGATAGAAAGACGTATTGAATAGTGATAAAATAATTTTATTTACAGTAACATCTTCAATTTTTTATGATTTTGTTATGAAATTTTCTTGTAACGTTGGAATTTTTATTAAAGAGAATTTTTTATTGGAACTTTTTTCTAGTATTTTAGTTTTTGGCTTCTGCAACAGAAGAAATTTTTAAAAAGAAAAATTATGTTTTAATGAAAATAACTGACAAATAAAATTCTTGTATATTTTTATTATTTTAAATTTCACAAAAAAACCGGTTATTTTCTTAAATAAAATTTTACCTTACAAAATTTAAAATATTCATAGTATTTCTGGAATAATTATTTATCAATCATTAGAAATGAAAATAATTTTCTACTTTATGATTTTTGACTTTTTATTACATTTAATTAAAATTTTTCAAAATTCAAATTTTATAAAACCGTTACAAATAAAAATTTCAATATTTTCATACCAAAATTAAGTCTAAACTTTCAAAATACTAAACAAATTACTTTCAATCGTCTGTAATTAATATCAATCAACTCGCGAGAGAAAAAGAAGCAAAAATAAAAATTTGCGATGATGTTTCATGATACAAATTTATTTAGGCACGCAGAGTCACGACAATAACAACTCAATCATGACTTTGTGACATTTGTTTCTATTTCCGACATTAGCATTACTCACAGAATCACAGTCAACTCACATACAAGTATTTTCACCTCACAGTCTATTTTTGCAACACCCACACTATTCGCGGTTTATGTGTGTGTCTCATGTAGTAGAAGAAGGCAATCAATTTTATTTTCATAATAGATTGCCAGTAATCGAATACTCTTGTCGCATATTATGTGACATTTTGATTGATTTGACCTAATTTTGGCAAAAAGAGAGCAAGTTTATTGGTAGTTTTTGCTTGGGTTTGTTTGTCTACACAACATATTAATGTGCGTGAAGGATAATAGACAAGCATATACACTGGTGTACACATATATGAAGGTAGAACATAAAAAGCTTTATAATTGATGAGGGATTGATTCTTAAGGAAGAATTTAATTCAATTGACAACTTTTAATAAATTTTTTCATTTAATTTTAAAAAAAGGAGTTTAATTTTTAGCAAATGATGCAAACTATTGATAATTTGATAATTATTTTTGTCATTCTGATAATTTAATAAACAATTTTAATATCTTTTGATTTTTAATATAAATTTTTTTTGTCTTAATGCAGCGTTTTGTGATGAAATTTATTGTTATGCAGCTTTTTGAAACGTTTTACTAAAAGCAACAAAAAACTATAAATAGCTAAGAAATAGCGAAAATAGTTGAAAATTAGCATAAGAAAAACTAAGGATAGCTACCACGTGAATACCCCTAGACCTAAAATCTTTTTAAAATTTGAGTTTTTTGAAGTAAGTTTTTAAATAAACTAAAAATATTGAAAAACTCAAGGGGTAAGATATTTTGATACTTTAAAATAAAGTCGATCATAGTTATCATTGAAAAATCTAGAAAAATCAAAAATTTGTATGGGAAACATCAAAAATCAAATTTGATTTTTTGATACTTTTTTGATGAAGTTTGCACCCTTTGGAAAAACTATTTTTAACTATTCTAAATTACTAATTAATATAACAAAATTAAGGCAGAAATTTATTCTAATATTTAGAATTCAGAAGTTTGTGCTTAGTTTTTCTTCATGTACGTATATTTTCAAACTCTATTATAAATTTTAAAGTTTTATAACTAAAAAACAAAATTTCAACTTAAAATCTCAATTATAAAAGTCAAAACAAAATAATCAGCTTTTCATGCATATGAGAATCTTTTTACCTTTTAGAAATTTTGCAACTTGGGTCTTTATTTCTATTTTTCATAGTTTACCTTTAGGCGAATGGCATACATGTGTATCTATGTTGCTTCCGACTTTTTGATTTATATTTTCATTCTCTCTCTCACTTATAAAAGGTATAGAATGACTCTACACGTGTCGAAGAGAAGGAAAAAAGAGTATACATGGTTGAGCTAAATGAGAAAATCTCAGAATAGAACAGACGAAGCTTCCTTTACCTTGGTAATCGTTTGTGCCTTGAAGGTAAGAATATACAATTCGCACATGTGTTGCAAACAACTCAAGCACAAGTACTTGCTTGAATGTCGATACGGCAATGTAATGGGCTTTTTTAGGCCCTTCACTCGTTGTACATTATTCAAAAAAAAAATTCTTTCGTTCGAAACGTGATCATAAAATCAAATACAGCGCATTAAAATTGATTGTAAATATTTTCATGCCATTCGCATTATGTAATATGAGAAAAGAAGGTAGAGGATGAGGCCAGGTGTGTAATTTTATGCGAAAATGGCAAACTTCCGACTGCTATCTTAAGGAGTAAAACGAGACAAATTTCATTCCTAAAGCGTCATCATTTTGTGTAAATTTACTAAATTAACATGGAATTAATGCCTATTGTGCTACGATGAGGTCAAAATACTTTATCAATAGTAGAAATATTTTCTTAAAAGATATTTGATATTTTTAGTGCCAACATTCCATCACAATGATGATTTTTCCTTTTTTTCTATCTTTCTCAAATCGATCAAGCTTCATTCATCGAACAAAAATATATATAGAAAACATCCTAAATGGCACAAAAAATTTCTTTCTCCTCTCTTTTTTTGCGTGCCATCAAAATGAATGAAGAATTTTTTTTGATAGCTGGCGAGAGATTGAATTGCAAAAAAAACTGGTCCATAGTACATAGAACATAATTCTGAATTATATACGCAATATCATTGATGACTTTACAAAATATCATTGAGCTTTAATGTTAAGGAAATACTTTAAAAACTGATGAAGATTTAATATGTAAATTTTTATTCTCAAGCAATTGTAGCAAGTTTTAAATTTAAATTGAGGCGCACTTATGAATTTTTTTAATTTAGGAAAATCTTTACAGAGTGATTCTCAAACTATACTGAGTTTTTTGTCAAGTTTAAAAATCACTCTACATAATTCAGTCGAAATTCATGTAAAAAAAATTTAAAAAAAGTTTTTGTAATTTATTCTTTCTATCAACTCGTCAAATTCATAAATAAAAGCTTTAACACAACATAAATTTATACCAAAATATTTTTCGAACTAAATTAGCTAGATAAGAATTTAAAATCAACTCCTGAGATATTCCAAGCATAGATATGCGTTGCTTTTTTTGTTTTTTTTTTGTATATGCCCGGGACAATCAATAAAAGTCTAAGAAAATTAATTGTTAAAAATTTTTAAAGTGTATTTGACAAATTTCAGACTATTGTGGTAAAAAAATTGTCATTTATCCTACTGCAAGTACTTAGTCTTAATTTTTAAAGAATTCCAAGGTAGGGACATTTCAAAAATTTTTTTTTTCATGTTTCAAGCTTGCCTACTGACAGTTTTACTAGAAAGCTTTTATGGAAAATTTTTGAATGAGCTTTTCTGTTGATTTCCAAGGTATTTTGCAACGAAACTTTTAAATTTTGATTGAAAATTCCAAATCTGTTAGAACAAAATAAATTTTACTGAAAATTAAGTTTATTCAAGAGTTTTATAAAAGCTTTCTAGTAAAAAACTGGTGTTCTTACTTTCTTTTCTGTCAGTAGACGAGCTTGAAAAATGAAATTTTTTTTTGAACTGTCCCTATCTTGGAGAATTCATTTAAATTTTACTTTTTATTGGACAAACATTTTAATCCAAAATTAATGATTTAGAATTTAAGTTTTAAAGAAACAAACAAACAAACAACAAATTCAATAAAAAGATATGTAAATATGTAGAAACAATGTTAAATTAAAACTGAAGTCAAGGTCTTTGTTTTCTTATCAGACCAAACTAGCAACAACGTTTGGCAATTTGCCAATATTTATTTTTATTTACTTTATTGACAAGATTTGCTTTGTAATCAAACAAAAAAAAGCTACATAACAGTTTCAGTCTTAAATAAAGTAAAAAATCTCACTAATAATTATTGAGAACATTTTCACCAACAGTGCGAGATGAGTGTTATTGACAATGCTATTAACAGTCTTAAAGCTCTTCTTAGAACACATCATCACACCTACACAATAACTGCACTTTCTTAATTCCCATAAACTTTTATCTTAATCTTTTTCTCTCTTCTCTCTTTCACAACACCACAATATATATTAAAAATGTTGCTGCGCAGGAGAGAGAAAAGAAAGCATAAAATGAGCATCTGCCGGTTGTTGTTGGATTGAAGCATTAGTGGCAGTAGCAACAGCTATATTAAAAATTAATCCCTTTAAAAAGAAGAAGTAAAAGCAACTCCAGTACTGCTTAAAATTTCTCTTTGTTTTCTATGATTGAAAAATTATTTACATGCGAAAAATACATGCGATAGCATACGAATACATACCGTATGAAATTTCAAGTTAGACAAAATTGATGAACATTACCTGACCATAAGAAATAGAAATGAGTGTGCAAAGTCATTGCATAGAAATTATTTGAACATCTTATGAATTCATTATGAGGAATTTTCTATCCCTTTTCTCATTTTCTCTTACTCGATGTGTTTGTGTGTGCATACTATAATGATGATGATGAGACGCGATTGAAACGCTTATGGTGAAATCATCATGAATATGCATTAATTATTCTCAACAATTCCAATTGTTTTTTTTACACATATCACACACTTACTACAGCACATTCAACCCCATTCATTTTTGGTGTCACGTATTATTTATGTGTTCAACAAATATTCACATATACACACACACATTAAGTTTTCATATCACGCTTGATAATGAACTGTCTTATTCAATAAATGTCATACTCATCCGCCCTCACTTTCTCTTCTTTTCTTTCCATCATTATAATTTTCTTCTCCTTCACATTTTTGTATACTTATTCACAGAGAGAGAGAGAATTATGACACGCCTCATGAAAATTAAAATTTAATTACTTTCGAAGCATGTTTTATTCATGTCACTTTAGTTTATTACACGAATGATGGTCTAAAAGTGCTTTTGATATTCTTTTTACAGGATTCTTTAATTGCTGCTCTTACTGCTGCTGGCGTGAAATTAAATTGTTTTGGATTAAAGAATTTTTTGATACTAAGACAGAATTGACTTAGCCACAACACGTTTTTAAAAATTAATATGTAAACAAAACCCTGTAAACAAAAAATTCAAAATAAAATGTCCGTTATTATTATTATTTTGATACTAAGACAGATTTTAAAAAAAATTATCATTTTGCATCAAAATATAAGTAGGCAAAAGAAAACAATACTATCAAAAAATCTTACAAACATTTTCTGGATTATTTAATACAAAATTTTTGAGTTTCAATATTTCTTTTGTTTTTTCTATCAAGAGTTAAGCAGTTTGGTAGTCAAGTGATTATAGCGTTGGATTTGAAATTAATACCATTTAGATTTAATCTTTGGTAAGCATTTCTTATTCAAAAGTTTAGATACGTTGACTGTCCTCACTAACTTTGTTGACTTATGGTTCATATGACCGAATTAAATGAAAGACAATCAAGATCAAAGATTGAGGTTTAAAGCTGTCAAACAAATTTATACAAAGAATTTTTGTGAATAAGTCAAATTTTTTATCCAGTCGTAGACACACGATGCTCTTTTTTGTGTGTCCACGCTTCGCTTTTTATGTTTCATAAGTTATTTCATCATTATGCATCAAAATTCAAATCATGGTGAAGATAGTTCGATTGATTCGCGATTCTTAAGATTATTGCAATCAATCAAGAGTTTCTTTGCCTCGATTCAAATAAGGTTAAAATTTTTAAATCTTTGTTATGTTTTTGTCAATTTTACTGAAAGTTTTTAATAATTTAAATCAAAATTGATAAAACTTACACATGATGTCTGAAATCGAATCTTATTAGAATTAAAAATTATTTTATTTATGTTCTATTAATATTTTTTTTTCAGAAATTTTACAATTTTTAAACCATCAAATATTAATTTACTCACTGTAAAAGCCCGTCACTCATGATCAGAGTCCGAAATCGTTTGAAAATTTAGTTGCAACTAGCTAAATTCAACTAAATTTTAATCGATTAAATTTTTCAACTAAAAAACAGTTAAAATTTAATCGATTAGTGTTTTATTTTTAATCGATTAAAATTTAATTGAATTTATTTAGTTGCAAAACGGTTTCGGACTCTGCTCATGATTATACACTTTTTATTTGCAGACGGTAGCTTACTCAAAACACACCAGTAATTAGCAGACAAATACAGGATGAAAAATGCAAAGAGATAAAAAAAATCACTCGTCTGACATTGAAACATTAGTATTTAACTTCATCTGTCTGACATGAACAAAACCGCATTGCAGACAGTTTTTTTTGAAAAAAGAAAGGTGAAATTGAAACTTTTAACCAAAAATGATAGAAGAAAAATTCCTGAATGAACAAAAAAGAAATTCTTGGGTGCATTTGAAATTCATTTTAGATTACTGGCAATGAGTTGAGGTTCACACTGTGGCATGTGTTCATTATAATTCATTTTATGAAGATGCCAAATAATGCTAGTTCAATTCATGAGAAAATTTGCAAACATTCACCTGATAATCCACACTCCTTCAAGTGTGATACTTGACATTAACTCTAACAACTTGATTGTAGCGTTTGCCAAAAAAAAAATGAATAAACATAAATAAGCTCAGATTCTTCCTTATGTGTGCTTCTGCAATAAAGCTCGATGACGTGTAAAATCCGATGAGATTTTTTTCTTCAATTTTCACTTTCTTTTAGGATGCGAAAGAAGCAAGGCGACAGACAGAATGAGTGAGGCAAAATTATTGTACTGGAAAATTTGCGTATGATACTTTAAGCTGCCTCGTCATCAATGTTTGCTTGCTTGCTATGGAATGAGAACAAAAAAAAAGAAATAAAATGAAGAGAAAAAAACTCAAGTTGTTATGGCGATGATGAATGTGTGAAATGAAAGATGAAAAGCTTAAGTTCTTATTTTTCTTCCTCTTTTTGTCTATTTTTATTATTTATTTTGATCTACATACATAAAACATTTTTGATCTTTCTTCTTTCACATTCGAATGCTTTTATTTTTGGTAATAAAATTAGTATAACATTGTGTGCCACTTTTCAAGAATTTCTAGTTTTTCATGTTTAAGAAAAAGAAGGACAATTAAGTTTTTTATTTAAATTTACTGTAAGTGGACAACCGATGGTGTGCTTTTTCTTTTTCAAAGATTTCTCGTAAATGAAAACAACTAAATAAACGGTAAAAACCAGGGGGGACGGACAGAATTTTCAGTCGTTATTTATGTTTAAAAAATTTTACAAAAATGCGTGTTTTAGAACTCTTTACGCCGAAAAATCATTTTATGTGTGGTTTTAGTGTCTAATTAAGCCAAATTTCGCAAAAATATGTCAGAAAAATTATTTTTGTTACGGATAAACGCTTTTCGAAAATCAAATTTCAGACAAATTAAAGGCTTTTAGGAGTCTAATCTCAGTTTAAAGGGTGTATTTATCGATTTCACATTGTTCAAACATACTTAGAACAAACAGAAATAAGTAGTTAGAGAGAAATTTGTAGCGTGTTTCGACTTATCAATCTTTGTAATGATACTTATTTAATGAATTTGATGACGAACTTTCGACAATACCATGTGACGAATAATGAAAATCTTATTTTAACTATTTTAGGACTTTTATCTGGACTAAATTAAACTTAACGATTAATAACTGTTACTGGACTAAACGATAACTAATAACTATATTTATTTACTAATACTGGACTTAAACTAATAATATAATATAATAATTATAATGAATAATGATGTGTTGTGTATGCGAGTCAGATATCAAGTGTCAATGTGTAGGTGTTAAACGC
>JACWBX010001797.1:0-11656 GCA_014622435.1 Polypedilum pembai | reverse complement strand
TGTAAGGCTTCATTCTTTATACAAATCGTCAACGAATACTGGAACTACACTTGATGGAATATTCGGACGAATCGAAAATTATAATGCTGAAGTTTTTATTTACGAGTCATATGTATCTTATCATAAGCCATTAATAACTCGAATTAATGAACTTTAAATATAAAACACTTTTTCAGGCCACTGTGAATTAATAAAACGAATCAAAATCATAAACGAATCTTTTATTTTGTAATCGGCAATGTCACTGATCTGGGCGACAAAAATGCGCTAAAGTCAACTGATCCGGGCAAGTGACTTTCATCAATTTTTTATCAAAGAAATTCGACACAAATTTTGATCAAAATAATCGTAAACGTGAATGAAAATTTAAGACTAGAAAATTGCAGACTAATTTCACAAGAAATAAAATTATACAATTTCTTTTTGATCATATTTTTAATAAAAATAAATTTGCTTAATTCTGAAATTTCAATAATTTGAGAAGCACTTGAATTTTCCTCTCACATCATTTCAGTAAAAATAAAGCTAATGTTTGGATTAAGAGCAGAAGCACTAAAATATACACATGTTTGTCACCTATGACATTTCTCTATATTTTATCATCCTCTGCTAAATGCTGTAACACATACATTAATTACTGAAGCAATCGTTAAATCATTGAGAAAAAAATAAATTGATTGTTTGAAATGTAAATGTTTATTTTGTTCTTGTATTGTATTGAAGCAATCAATAACCATAAAATCTGAGCCATTAATATCTATGCATTGGACATATAAACTATATTTGCGAGTACAACTTAGATTAATTTTCTTCTCAATCTTGACTGATTTCATTCTTTCTTTCTTTTTCCTGTTTGTCATTTTGAAGATTGACAACTTTGATTGTAGATGTATCATATTTTTTTGGTTAACTTATCACCAGCTTAATCCATTATAAACTGACAATTTTTGTTTCTGCGATGGATCTTTATTTCTAAACATTTATGGCCTCAAATTATGTCTAAATTTTTAGTTTTTTAAAAAATGCAGTTCTTTTACGGACTTTTTTGCTGTTATTTGTTTCACATTTTTATTTACTGTTTTTTTCACCCTTTCTTCTTTATTAATTATAAAATTTATCTCAGTTTAAGAAGACACAAAATAGAAAAAAAAATTATCTATCCAAAATAATCAAAGTGTGACGATTTTAGAAAAATTTTCAAAATTTTTTCCAACATCATTCAAAATTACTTTAGGAATTTTAGAAACAAAATATTTTCTGTTAATAAAGAAGGAGAGATAGACTAGAATTATTTTAATCTCGGGTTATTGTTTTGATAAAAATTTATTAATTTAATTATTTTGAATAATGAAGTTGAAAATTAATCAAAATATAACGCATCCTATTTAACTTAATCATAAAGCATTCTGATGAACTTTACATATTTAAATAATATTTGATTAATAAAATTTTACTTATAAAAAATTCGGTTATTTAATCAAAATAATTTTTGTTTTCGAAAATTTTTAAATCGTCACACCCTGGAAAAGTTCGAAATAATTTTTTTTAAAAGTCCAAGTATATTTTTGTATTTAATTTTTACCTTTTAATGACGGGCATTTTTCAGTTGCTTTTTTTCTTCAAGTTTTCAAATATTTTTCTTTACAAAATTTTAAATATTTGAAATTTTTACAGTTTTTAATTCTACACACATATTTTTATTTTATAAGACCTTGATAAACCTCAAAAAGTTGCATATATTCGATTATTTTCAAATGTACAAAATGAAAATTTCAAAAATAAAAGAAAAAGAGTGCAACATGAATGTTGGATTTTTTTTGGCCCCTTTAAAGCACAATTACACACATCATAATATGAAATATTTTAATTCATGTTACTAATTTTGATCATCAGTTTTTTTCCTAAATGAGTAAACATTTTCCGTGCATTTTTTCGAGTGAAAATTTGGCTTTTTTGAATTACAAAATGAGGGAGAAAAAAACTAAAATTTACGTCACGATACATCGATAACATTTTTATAAGCTCAGGAATTTTTACAATTTTGTTGAACAATGTTCAGTTGATGTTGGCAGAATAAACTTTATACAAAAAATTCTTCTCGACCAACATCAAAAACCAAACACTTGCCAAGCGGTAGCATCGTTTTTGAAAAAATTTTAAAAGTGAATTTACAAGGAAAAGAGTTCTTAAGCTGTCACTTTTATTTGACTGTCGACTCTTTCATTAAAAAATCTAACCCTTATTTAGGCTTAATCATTACTTCACTATTTCTAAGAATATTTCTGTTCACATATTTATTATAAATCATCATGTGTGTTTATGTCCAAAAATAATTTAATGTGTATATATATCATCTCTACCATTTTACTTTTTAATTTTTATTCACCTAAGACGTATCAAAAAATATTTTAGAGCAAAAAAAGTAGGAGTGAGATGATTTATGAAAGGGCGATGAGGATGAGGAGTCAGTTGAGTTTCATTTTATATTAAAAATTTCTAATCCTAATGTGAAATTGATTTTTATAAAAATTTCACAAGCATTTTGAAGCCTATTAGCGCCGTTATAAAGATGCACATTTGTGGGTGAATTTTTGAAGCATTGCTGTAGTAGGTGACACTCAATCCACGCATTTCTGAGTCTGTAAGAAATAAAAAAATTAATTGAAATTTTTTAATTTTATATGAAAGAAAATTTGATAAAATCTTTACAAAAAAGTATTTTCAGACTTTAGAACTTTTTGCTAGCATATTGTCAAGGTTGAGACACTTAATTTCTAATTAATTAAAGTTTATATAATTTCCAAGCAAAGACACTTGAATGAAAAATCACAAAAATCACACTTTTTTTGATGAAATGGACATATTGCTTGATTCAATGATAAGCCATGAGACATGTGTGTGTAAAAAAAAAAAAATCTTTAGTAGAGTGATCTAGAATGTTCAATAAAGACTTAAACCAACATTTTTTATCATTATAATTTAGCACATTTCAAATAAAGAGCCTATTTAACCAAAAATTGCGAAAATCCGTTTTTGTTTATATTTTTCATAAAAATTTAAATTCCATCTTCATTTTTGCTTGAATGGATAAAAAAATTTTTCTAATAAAAAGAGCATAAACTGAAAGAATAAATGCTATTTTGTAGTGAAATTCAATCTAAAAATATTTATGACTAAAAAATGTTTAGAGATTGAAAGATAATCGAGTAACCTCGCTTGGTATAATTTAATAAAAGATAATAATTTGAGAAATTTTATTTAAGGTGAAACAATTGAACAAAATATCATAAAATACCCACAGTTGTTTCGCCTTGATTAAATTAAATAATTAAGCGTTTCAGCCTTGTAAAGTGCCTAAATTTGCTATTATTATGCTTCCATTAGCTTTTTTAAGCCAAATTTCTAAAGTTCACAAGCCTAGATGAAAAGCTTTAAAATTAAATAATTTTAAGCTCATTTTTGTTTTGTTTTGTGCAAAAATTTTATGTAAATAAATCGTTTTATTAAAATTTATTAAAATCAAAATCTTAATAAACTAAAATTCTAAATTTCATGCCAAAAAATTTTCATTTTTCCTCTATTTGAGCACAAAAGCCAAAATCTTCACTTCCAAACATACTAAAAACTCAAATTTAAATCAGAATTTCATAAATCATATGACAGATAAGAAAATTGAAGAAAGAAGAATCAAAAAACTAACCTGAGAGACCTTGATTTAAAAATGAGCCTAGATCTGTTAAATCTGGATTAGTCAGATGCAATAATGAAGAAAAAATTAATAAAAAAGGAAGAAAATAGAAGAAAATGAGTAAATTATAAGAAATTCAGTCTGTTTTCTTTTGTTTAGTCAGTAGCAAATTTTTTATGTGCAATACGCAAATGAATAAATTTCGTTTCGCCATCCAATTTAGAAAAGAAGCAAAACTTGTAAATGTGCTGATGAAAAAGGATAAAATGGCAAGCAAGTTAGGCTAAAAAGTCAAATATTTATCTTTTCTACATTTATTTACAACCCAAATACAACACAATGAAGTTAGTTAATTAAATCAGCATAACAATAATATTTTATCAACGTACATACACAAGTAAATATAGAATAAAGTATAAGATGAATTAAATTGCTGCCAAAATGGTAATAATTTAAGTTATACATAAAAAAATTTCGAGAATGAGTCATTAAAGTTAATTTAAGAAGAAGAGTAAAATATTTGAATGGAGAAAAATTTTGATGGAAATATTACAACAAATTTCTTTTCTTGTAATTTCTATTGTTACTTTTATTGTGAATTCTTATAATAATTTCTTTATTTTCTTGTCTGAACAATTTTTTTTAAATTTTCCTTATTGAATAATTTTTTGTTTAAGAAGGAAGCTTTTTCAATGTTAATGAGTTGCTTAAAACAAATATATGGACATAACAAAAAAAACCTTGATAATTTCAAAAAATAAGTTAAATTAAACTTTAAATTTTTTCAATTCTTCGAAATCAGTCACATTTTTGTCTTAATAAAAACTTTTTGTTCAACAAGTTATCACGTGATAATTTTCAATGAAATATTTTCTTTTCTCATTTTTTGAATTTCACTAGAGCTTAAATACACACAATGAGGTCACATTGACATTAACAAAACCTCATTTATTATAATCTCAGGAAAATAAACTTTAATAACCAAAACTTGTGAGATTTAAATTTCATTCTGCAAAAACCGCAAGTAACCAAGAGAGAAATTTTCATTTCATCCAGGAAGATTTACATTTATTACCATCTTAGCAGCAACAGCAAATAATAAGGGAATAGTTGTGCGAAGAAAGAAAGATATAGAGAGTGGAAAGGAAAAATTCAATTTCAACTCATTTTCTCAGTTCATAAATCTCAAGCTATAAATTTTGCTTGCAAAGTGTTTTAGTTAAAGCGAAAGTAGTGAGAAGAGAGAAAAAGCTATAACTAGTTTGAATAAATACACAAGCGTCATAAAAGAGCAATTTATTCGCTACTATTCTACGAAGAGAGTGAAAATGATGCAAGTTCAAACCACTTACCGTTTGATGATGTGCTGAACGTAAATCTTTCTGATACTTCGCTCCATCCATAGCGATTTCTATAATACAAAAAAATATTTAATGAATGATGAGCAACACGGATAAATTACATTATGACTGGCATAAACTTTTTTAACATTGTCAAATTTTTAATATTTTATCATAGAGATAAATTTAAAAGAACGATTTTGTCAGTTAAAAAATTATTTCATTTTTTATAATTTTTTACCTCGCTGTAACTTTCGCCTCATATTGTTGATCTGGTTCGAGACCTCGTATCATATAGCTCATACTTTGTGTATAAAGATGCGAGAGTGGTATAGCAGGCAACACGACATCACGCCAATCATTACGTGACCAATGTAGATTTCCATAGTTATTACGGTAATTCGGATATAAGCTATTACTGTGACTATGACCCTGATGCTGTAATGGTTGTGATTGCTGTTCTATATTATTATCGAGCTCATGTTCATCGGACGAGCGTCGGAAGAAGAGTTTATATTCTTCAATAGGCGAGTGTGAGTCAACTGTCCACGAAATGTTGTATCTGAAAATTTAAAGAAAACTTCAAGTCTCAATTCTAAATAATTTATGAGCATAAAAAGACTCATAAATAAAAGATGTGTTTTTTGCGCTCATTAATGAGAAAAGTAGCACCACTCACCTATCCTTGTACTGACTAATTGGTGCCGAACGGAAAATTGCTGTGTTGGGTTTACCCGAAAGTTGCAGGTACTTCTTGCTCTTTCCCAACTGATTCTCAGCATTACAGCTGTAATTACCAAAGTCTTGCGGATGAACTTTGCGGATAATTAGTGTGTGACGTGATCCACGGTTTTCCATGATGTGCCGTTCTGTCGTATCGAGTTGCATTGTGTCACGAAACCAAATTACCTGAAATTATCGTTCATGAGAAGATGAAGGACGAGGAAAAGAAAAAAAAATGTTGAAATTGATTTTTATTTCAATTATGTACGTTTTATGATGTTGTTGTGATGTGACTGAGAAGAGCTAAGAAAGTTTTTAATATAAAAAATTTATAGCATTATTTTTACTTATTTGTCTGCCAATTTAAATGAAAAATGTCAGTAAGAAAATGAAGAAATTGAGCTAATTTTAGTCATCCCGAGTGAACAACCTAAAAGACTGATTATTCCGTCAAAATGCTCATAAAACTTCCTCTTCACTCTCATTTTCAAGAAGCAAAAGTTATTTCGTGCTTCTCTTTACGATTACCGCTTCATTCGATGACTCTTTGCCTCGTGCTCTTTCACGAACGTATAAAATTTCATTTTACAGGTTGAATCACCTGTTACTGCAGATTAATTTTAGCTCTTCTCATTCACTCACACTCCATAGACCATAGAAAATGAAAACCAAAAAAATATTATGAAAATTTACGCCATTTT
This sequence comes from Polypedilum pembai, assembly GCA_014622435.1. Lineage (NCBI taxonomy): Eukaryota > Metazoa > Arthropoda > Insecta > Diptera > Chironomidae > Polypedilum > Polypedilum pembai. The sequence continues at coordinate 5,204 of JACWBX010001797.1, read as the reverse complement.
TCTCATTTTTGAGGGTAAAAAGTGAAAGTTGGTTTTCATTATTGTTATCCAAGAGATGTAGATAAAAGATGATGCCATATAATGAGATAATACTGTTGTCGTCATAAGTAAAAAAAAGACATTTTCAGCAGAAGTTGATGGCAAATTAGTTATGACTTGTGTCAATCTTGCTTTCATTCGCCATAGGGTTTGTTGCCCCATGAGGCTTTACACATTTTTACAAACATCACAGAAAGATTTTTCATTTATTTTTTTTTCTTACCTCAGGTTGCGATTCGCCATGAACAATACAAACAAGCATTGCTTCTTGTCCCTCACCAGAATATACAATTGGACTTTCAACCTGCAAACAGAGAAGAAAAATTAATTAATTAGTGTAATTTAAATTATTATGTTTTTCGGGTCATTGAAGTAAATAATAATAAGGCTTATGTTATTTTAAAACTCTTCTTGATCATTTTTTATTCAAAAAAGGTAAAATTTATTTTTATGAAATTAACCACTCGTTGCTATTTTTATTTTATGTCAATCTGAGATTTTCATTCTTGGAAGGTAAAATAAAAAAGGTTAATTCTAAAATACTTGCCTGAATTTCTGGTGGATCTGTTGATGGATAAAGATAAAAGTTGAAAAAGAAAAAAACATTAGAAATCAGATTGTGGAAAATATTTAACGTTAACAAATTTTTGAATTAAAATTTTGACTACAAGACGTTATGGTAATCAAAATTTAATCAAATTTACTAAAATCAAAAATCTACCATAAATTTGTACATATATTTGAATTGAATCGTTCAAATTTGAAAATTGTAAAATTTTAAAATATTTATTTGAGATCATTTGAAGGATTAAAGTCAAATGTGAAAAAAATAAAATATTAACAAATATTCTACCCATGTGGGAATATTTCGTTATCAAAAAAACCCAAAGGATCACAATTTTTCAAATTTTTATAACCGAAATTCTCAAAAACAACAATTTGTAGGAAATTTTTAAGTTCTCAACAAAAAAACTACAAACTCATTAGAATTGAAAGGTAAACGGTAAGGCACTTAGCAGGTTGATGATTGTGTATTCGAAACCCAAGGTAAAAGCTTTAAAAAATCTTCTTTTTTATATATTTTACACGCTCAGGATTTATTGCTATCGGATCGCAATATAAAAAGTAAGGTTAAACAGCGAATATTACGAAAAAATCAGGTTCATCTCTTTTCTTCACTAAGTCATGTCACTAGCATTATGAAGGAAATATTGTGTGACAGAAAAAGTTTTAAATAGAAGCCATCGCATATAAAGTCTTTTGCTTCACTATGGAGCTATAAAAAACATCATCACATAAATTTTCTGTTTAAATATTATCATATGCAGGAAGCTTAAATATAATTCATAAAAAACTTTTCCTTATCTTGTTTATTTTGATAAAAAAATATGTCATTGAAATTAGATTTTCAATTAAATTTTTAAAAGCAATTTTAAATCTTGTCCTCATTCATCATCATCAAAAATCGCTTTAGAATTGTCCAATCTATGTACACACATAAAACCATGCAATTAAATGGATTGAAATCGAAATCAAATCGTTATTTCCAATTACAGTCATTTTTATTTATTGGACACATGAATAAAATGACTGCTATTGATAAAAAGGTAAAAAGTTGTTCAATACACTCAATTAGTGCTTAAAGTTTGACAGATGGTCACAAAAAGTTAGTTGATTGCAGTATAGCATTTATTTATGATTGAACCTTCAACATTGAATGACTGTTAAGTGGCCAACATTCAAATAAGGGTAAGAGCAACGCAGCAGCTAATGGCTAAAAGTTTGATACCTTCCTTCCCAACTCCTCACTCGAATATAATAATAAAATTATTATTTTAGCTAAGTTCATGACTATATTATAGTATTTAGTATTTATCACACACACACAAACTTTTTTCTCTTCTCAGCTCTTACACTCTTTTTTTTGGGATAACTTAATAATGTTGCGTGACTGCTCTTCATAAATTACATTTGCCATAAAAATTGAAATATGCCTTTCACACAAAAATAGAGTCTCACAAACTTTTCCTCATTTTATGGCCTTTTTACTTTCATTATTATTATTATTTTGCTCTCCTCTCTCTTACTCACTTTTTTTGGCGACGCATGACTCTATAAATGGTAGAATAATTTTTCTCATTCTTCAACAAAAAAGTATGTGTGTGTGAATATTATTTAACTGCCTTTTTGATAACGCAAAGTGAGCGAAGGTAAGAAGCCATGAAAAAATTATTATTTTTTGACTTTAATTGCGTTGTTTATTTTTGCATGCCTTTTGTGTACGAATAAAAATGGTTTCGAAACACTCCATTAAAGTGGCAGACCACAAGAGCTACTTTCATATATTTTTTCTTGTTTTGACTTGATGGAGAGGTTTTAGTGACCTTGTTTATAATTTTTTAGATGTTATTAAGATTTAATTATAATAAGAGGATTAATTTGACAAAAAATACTTTTTTTATTAACCATAAAAATTGGAATTTTCGAAAAATAATCTTTTAAATAACAGATTTATAAAATTCAAATAAAATCTAAAAAATTCGAAAAAGATAAATTTGAAATTAATGATTGTTTGCATTTGAAAGTAATTGAAATTGATGAAAGTTTGCGAATTTAAAAAATTTCTAGGAGTTTAAAAAAATAACTTTTTAAAATTTATAAAATTACCGTTATTTAACTGTCATTTCGAAAATTTGAATTAACAAAAAGTCACTTTTAAAAATTTAGAAAAGAATAAAAAATAAATAAAAAAATGAAAAAATTAGGAAAATTTTTAACTAAACTCAATTATTATTAATCAACAAAAACATAAAAACTTTTTTTTTCTCATAAAATATCTTCATATCATTATTAGTAAAAAAAACTGAAAATGCTGAAAAGTCATCGCTCAAATATATAACAAAAAAAACTTTTTCATTTTTTTGCTTTCCTACTTCTACAATGATTATGATAAACTGTCAGCGCGAGGAAGTGATTATTTGTCGTAAGAATGTATAGCTCGCAGCAAATAGGTCTCTTTCTTAAAAAATGGATATGAATTAGAATGAGCCGAGCGGTAAAGTGACTTTTTCACTTCTGGCTTTTTATCATGATCCTCAATTTTGACATTGACGAATTTATCATGACCGCTAGAAAGGTGGAAAAGTGACGAAAAGTTGTCTTCACATAAAATGATTGCACAGCAGTACATAATTAACTTAGCCACAAAAATTCTTTATTGAATCAACTTAATTTTCATAAATTTTCAATTACTCAAGTCAAAATGTTTGAGAACGAAGGGAAAAGAAAATTGTTACAAACTCATGGTTTTGTTTCATTTGTCAATCATTTAGTCACCTTTGGTCGTGAAGTTGAAAATTGTGTCGTGTCAATAAACTTTCATAATTAACAGCACACCAAAAATTGTTTTCTTTAATTAAATGCTGCTCAATCCACATGCTTAATTGCCTCACATTTGTAAGAGCAAAAAGAGAGAGAGAGAAAGGACAAAATACACTCACACGCAGGGAGTAAATTAACTAAACTTCACTGTCTCCGAGCCATTACCCCTTTTTTGTGTGTGATGGAATGCTAATCTACATATATAGCAGCAGTAGCAACATCATAAAAGGATTGCTTGCTCTAGCTGCATGAATTACCCTCTTCGACTCTTTGTCGCTTTCTCTCTATTCGCCAATTAAAATGTTATTCTAATGTGTACCAAATTGTTAGTCATTTGCCATGTAATCCCTTAAGAAAACATACAAACATATTGTGAATGAGAATGAATGGGTGAAAAACAGCTACAATGAGTTGTCTTTTGTCTCTGTTTCATTTACACTTTTTTATACTAAAATCCGGAAAATGCTGTTTAATTGTAAGTTATGATAAGTGAGTTTTGCACATGGATATTAAGGTTAAAATTTTTTTTTATATATTAGTACTGCAGTTAGTTCTGTTTTTTCAAAGTTAGTATTTTAAAAAAAAATTTCTGTCTCTAATTTAAAAAGAACTATTTCAAAATTTAAAAATCCTGAAATTACCTATCCTAAAATCTTTCTAACATTATTAAAAGTTTTAATATTAGAAATTTAAAATCATCATTCATTTACATAAATTCAAAGTTACCGCAATTTTACAACATCATCTCTCTCCTGGCTTGATCATATTATCTTTTAGATGTGACATGATATGATGATGTTAATATGAAGCAAATACTAATTTTCCATTAAATTTTGCACAATAACATATGTCGGTATACAAGAATATAACTATGGCAATAATTTTCATGTACTGAAATATGATGAAAGAAAAAGATGACGAAAATGGGTTGAATAACAATAGAAATTTGTATTTAATCCAAAAGCTTCGTTAAACTAAATTATTAATATTTTAATAAACAACATATTAAAATAATATTTACATACACACACATGTGAGAAAGGATTGAAAGTTTCATGTATTTGAATGTGAGATGAGAAAAGTTTAATGAGAAACCTTTATGTGATGATGTTGATAAATTTCGTGTTTAAACACTCTTAACTCATTAGCAATCATGTAATATCAAAATTTAATAAACATCTCAACTATGTTTACAATAAAACTGCTACAACCTAAACATACACGGTTTCTCTTTTTTCATTTTAATAGGGTTTGGAAAATCAGTATGCGCAGGTATGCAGGTATGCAAATATGCGCATAGTATGCGCATACTATTCGCATACTAAATTTTAAACAATAATATTAATTTTGAAAGAGTCTATTGAATTTTTAGAATAATAAATGCGGAATGTATTGTATTTAAATCGCTGTTTTAGTGATAAACATTTTTTGATGTAATTGATGCGGGTCGACGAAAAGGAGCACTGAAAAGATGCGCAATCAATTCAAAAATAATGGAGGGTGATGTAACATATTTTGGTACTTATCTTTTTAATGAGCTCCCTGTTGAAATTAGAAACGAAGTTTCCATCGAATCCTTTAAAAGAGCCGTCAAAACACTTCTTCTCAATTCACGTGAAACATTAATTAAGGATAATCAATTTTTGAGAAAATCACTGAAGTGACAGTTTTGAAGATTTCAGTTTTACACTTTATTTTGATTTTTAATTTTATTGTTTTTTGTATTGTTTTGGTTTCTATTATTCAAACCCAAAATGACGGTTAATTAACAGTCAATAGTTCTT
>JACWBX010001796.1:19551-34116 GCA_014622435.1 Polypedilum pembai | reverse complement strand
AAATTTTTTCAATAACTTTACTTCAAAATCCAATTTTTTTATACGGATTTTTAATAAATTATTAAAAGCAGATCAAATTTCAAAAGATCTTTGAATTTTTGTCTATATAAATGGGTGTAGGTTACTTATCCGACAGAATTTTTATCAGAATTCTGATATTTTTCAATCAACTTGAGCGTAAAATTCTGATTGAAAAGTTCTGATTTATTTAATCAGAATTCTGTTTCATAATTCTGATTCATTTCAAGTAAGTAAATATCAGAATTTTATAGTCAAGTTAAGATAATTTATCAGAATTCTGATAATAATTCTGCTCGAATTTTTGCGATAATTATTGCAGAATTAAAAATCAGAATTCTGATAAAACATATTCTGATCAATAACAGAATTCTGGTACATAATTCTGATTAATTAAAGATCAGAATTCTGAAAATTACTCAACATAATTATGACCGAAAAAAGAATAAAAAAATATAAATTAAGAGATATTCTGTAGTTTCTATAGACTTTATTAAACTTTCTAATCTATGCTTTATTTGACTTAATCTTTTAGTTCAACTCAGTCTCATGGGTCGATACAATGTGTACCAATGTCTGTCACATAACTTACTAGTGATTTCAGTAGCAATTATGTATTGTCATGTTCTATTATACAAACTAAACTAAATCATTAATTTTGAATAATTAATGCCGCATATTTTTCTCAGAATTTTTTTATAAGAATCTAAAGTTCGTCATTGGTGGCTCAATCATATTACTCTTCTTTTAATTTTTAATTTGAAAATTATTTTGGTAGCAGGCTTAAAGTCAGACGAATAAAGAGATATTGCAAAACATCTCCTAATTAATAATTTTTTTTTTCGGTCATAATCATGATGAGTAATTTTCAGAATTCTGATGCCTCTGTCCAAAAAAATTCTGAAATTGCTTCAGAATTCTGATCTTTAATTAATCAGAATTATGTACCAGAATTCTGTTATTGATCAGAATATGTTTTATCAGAATTCTGATTTTTAATTCTGCAATAATTATCGCAAAAATTCGAGCAGAATTATTATTAGAATTCTGATAAATTATCTTAACTTGACTATAAAATTTTGATATTTACTTACTTGAAATGAATCAGAATTATGAAACAGAATTTTGATTAAATAAATCAAAACTTTTCAATCAGAATTTTACGCTCAAGTTGATTGAAAAATATCAGAATTCTGATTAAAATTCTGTCGGATAAGTGACCGTGCACCTATATAAATTCCAAAACTATCACAAAATATCAAAAATTAAAATTTTATAAAAAGTTTCAAAGAATTTTCAGGCCCTAATGAAGGTTTTTAAATGGCTCTAACGAGGAAAAATTCAAAGAAAAGTCCAGGCGTAGATACACATTGCTCTTTATTGCTCCTATTTGTCCTTGTTTGTTCTTCTTTGATCTTTCTTGCGTGTCCACGCCTAAAGAAAAATAAAAATTAATTTTTAATCAATAAGTTTAGCATTTAAGCTTTGATTAGATATACAGAACAATTCTTTAATGTCATATTGAAACAATCCCAGTAAAATAAGAATTTAAAAAGTTTTCTAATGTTGATTTGTGAAGTTTTTCAAAAAAAAACTAAAAATACGTCGAACTTTTCGTTTATATGCCTTTCATGATGTCACAGCAAATAAATAAAAATTCATAGTGTATTTAAGTGTAGGTTACTTGTTTTTGTTCAAAATCTATTTGAAATTGATGAAAAAAGCGAAAGAAATTCAAAATATTTCCATTATTATTTGATATTTTAAAAAATTTCTTTAGGAAGTTTTCGAATATTATGTAAAGCATAGTAAGAATAAAGTATCTAAGTTCGCTTTATGCTCTTGACAAATTACCATTTTTTTGTATGAAATTTGGGTTAAGAGTGAAGAGAAAGTTTAAAATAATCAAATATTACTGCTTTTATTGAAATAAAATCAAACAAGTATTTTATTATCTTAAAAATTTCAAAAACTTTCCATTCCTTGAAACTTTTTTAATTTCTTTCAAAAAAAAAAATACAAGCGAGCGACAGCAAGCAAGAGAGTGAAAGACAGAGGAATTTAAGACTTTCGTTTGTAAAGAGAGAAAAGAATAAAACATGCCAGCAGTTTGTATGTATATACGCAGAAAAAGCATAAATCAACATTTTTCCACTCACTACGCTATGCTTCACGCTTTTTGAAAAGAATCAGCTAGCGAACGAGTGAACGAACGAGAATGAATGAGCTAAGCTCAGAAGAGAGAGATGAGATATAAGATAGATGGATAGATATGGGAATCAATTTTATATATATATATATACACTCACGCAAAAGCGATGCGATGTGTAACATGCATTGGCATGTGACATGAAATTGGCATTATTGAGATTTTTTTATTGATTTTCATTGTCTCTATTCACTAGAGAGATGGAAATAGATTGCCAAACATTGATCCCAAATATAAATACCATACATTTAAAGTTCTATGGCTGGCTGAATGGCTGGCATCGATTCGGCATGAAGCAGCAATACACAAAAATTATGATGTTTATCTATCGATTTTCATCCATAGCAAGCTCTCAATATTTATATGTTTCTCCATGTGTACTTGATTGCCAACCACACGCATATATTTTATATATAAATACATTTTTTTTTCATCCACCAACACACACATCTATTTATGTGTGCTTGCGAGGCAATTTTTCTTTTACTATATCTCTCGCTCCCTCCATGCCATCATCAAATATACATATAAAAAAGCCTATCATGAGTGTGAAAAGAAAAGAGAAAAGAAGGATAGACACAATTTTTCATTAAAACTCATTTCAATTTATCAAAGTAGAAATTCAATATCGTGGAAAAAAATTATTATTACTCACATATAATAAATAGAGTATGGGTGGGAATATGGAATGAAATATTGAGTTAGAGTATGCAAGAAAGAAGCAGAAAGCGCATTTTATGAATTTATTTTCAAGGTTTTTGTCTTCCTTTTCTTTGACTTTTTTTTGGCTTCTTTAAAGTTTAAAAGGGTTAAATTTATGAAAATATTTTACAATATTATATTATGGAAATTACGTTGTTTAAAACAAGAACACAAAAATATTCATGTTTCTTATTTGAAAAGACTAATGAAATTATCAATTTTGTTTTATAAATATTGGACAAAATTTAGATAGAAATTGCTTAAAAATAGTTAAACGAATCTTTTATAGAGCTTTATAAAGCGGCAAAATCTTGAGACTCTCCTGTTCCCGTTCACAATTTCCTCAATTCCAATAAAATTGTAAAATTCAAATTTTTTCAATATTTCAAAAAGCATTCAATAAAAAGATTACAGCTAGCTTTTCTGCTTGTCTCCTTCCTAAGCTTCTATTAAATAAAAAGTTATCTTAATAAAATGAGAATTTTTTCTTCCTCCATGCATTATAAAAATTATATCTTAAAAATAAAAACACGTTTCGTGTCAATAATCTCTTTTTTCTCGTATTCTCTTATTAAATACATAAATTTCATCGATTTGAAATAAAAGTGAATCTTTAGAGATAAATAAATAAGAAGAAAATCCTTCTCAGGCAATTTTGTATTTTGTTTTTGGGTTACAGCTGCAAAAACGTTTAATGCCAATTTTTTCTCCTCTCTAAAATCAATTTTGTGGTGCCCGAAAAGTTGTAAATTTACTTACGCAAGCTTCTGCCGTGTGTATCGCATGTTAAATAAATAAATAATGCAAGAAGGGAACAGTGGCAGCAAAGCCACAAAGAGAGCAGTGTCGAAATCATTTTTTCCTCTTTGTATGTGCTTGCTTCTCACACTCTGATTGCGTTTTGTGCCGAAATTTATTACGGATTTTGGCAGCGAGCGAGAAAAGTGCGAAAAACAAAAAAGAAAATGGAAAGAGAAGGAAGGAAGAAGGGGAGAGAAAAGAAAAACATCAGTTGGTTCAATAACTTATGAGCTTTCAATTGGAAAGGCAATGATTACACGCATAAAATATTTATGAGTTGGTGAATGCGTGAAAGGAAGTGAAAAGAAGTAGGGAAAATATGATAATCATTGTTTTAATTTTCAATGGCACTCTTATCAGCTCATGCATAAATATTATTCGATTCATATATGAATGTTTGTTTACAAATGTACTTACTTTCGATGACACTTGACAATAATGACTATGAATATTCAATGTATTATTTTTATCATTTTTGTGCTTCGTAATGATAGAATGAGCACATGAGGATTTTCAAAATATTGGAGCGGAATTTTTCAATTTATTACATGAAAAATTGACATGAAATTCAAGAAAAAGTTTTGTATATTATGTAAATGTAATTTGATTATTAATCAGTTAAAAAATTCGAAATCAGAACACAATTATATTCAGCAAAATCTTTAAAAATCCTTGAATCGATAGTTAAAAAATTATAAATTATTATCAAGGGATGGACAATCCAAAATAATCTTGAAATTCACAAAAAATCCCAAATAATCATCAAAAATCCTAAACGCTATACAAAATCATGGTGTATACATCCTCGTTATTGTTTTTATATTGCTTTAATGCAAGACTGGGATCCTTAAAAATTTAATTTAAAATTATTTAAATTAAATTAATTAATTTTTATCTAAATTTTTAAGTGTTCTAGCCTTGCTTTAATGTCAAGAAAATCTAAGCTATTTTTGCTGATATTGTAAAAATTATTTGGATATACTGAAATAATTGTTGATTTTTAATTCAAGCAAGCTCTAAAAACTAGCAGTTTATAATGTCATCCTGAAAAAGGAATCAGTATTGAAACAATATGAAAAAAAAAATTTCTTCAAAAATCTGAAAATAGTAAATCGACTAAATAGCTTTCTATTTTTAAAACATTTCTCTCTAACCAAACTTTAAATCTTGAATTTATTATATATTTTGTTTACAGATCATTGAACTTTTTCCTTCCTTTAAAAATTGTGTTTACTCATTTCTTTTATAATAAATTCAAAATATTAAAGTAAATAAATGTAAAATACAGCAGCAGAAGCAGCAGTAGTAAGAATAATAATAATAAAGCACAGTCACTATTGTTGTCGTCAACAACAAAACATCAACAAGAACAAACAACAGCAGCAGCAGTAGCAGAATCTTCTGTTATTTATAAGGATAGAACTTTTTGTATCTCATAGGAAATATACCTACAGACAACCAAACGAATGAAAGAAAAGTGAGTCAGTTGAGTGAATGAGAAAAACAATTTTTTGACAGTCACTTGACAATGCTTTTTTTGTTATGGTGCTGCTGTTGATGGTGATGATAAATCATTAATATTAAAAATCATGCAAATGACATTTTGTTGACAAAAACAAAAAAATTATAAAAAATTTCTTGAAGCTTTACCTCGAAAAAACAAAAATTGGGTTCATAATGAACTTCTATTCATGCCGAAACAATTTGTGACCGTTTTTCTCAATTTTATAGAAATAAATCTTAATACTATCCATTCCATACACATTTTAATACTTCAAACTCAAGCCCAAGTCGCCCTTTTTTATATTCATTCTGCAAGAAACGGTTTTGTTGTCATGAGCCAAAAACTTTTTTTACTCTTCCCTTTATCTTCACTTCTATAAAGCTTTTCGCTTGGTTCGGCAAAATTTTTCCTCTTCTATAAATAAAATTTTATTTTCTTTATTCACAAGCACAATTTTTCGTCACATTCCTTTGTTAGTCATCCCTTATATTGATTTATGAGTGTATTTTGAAAAGGATTTTGATAAATGATATCTCGCTGAGAAGAAAGAATGAATAAAAAAAATATTCAGACAACAACGACGAAGAAAAAAAGGAAAGAATTAGAAAAAAGAGTGTGGGAAAGACTTTTTTTTGCAGTGGAAAATATGATAAAAAATTTTCCCACTCTCATACGCATGTATGTTAAGTAGTTTACAAAATACTTTCTTCTTCTTTTACTCCCTTATGAATGTATAAAAAGAACAGCAGCAGCAGCAGCAGCTCGTATGTCTACAAATAGATAGAATGTCTAGCAAAGGGTCCATTTGAATGGATTGAAATTCTATTATCGTTAGAGAAAAAGTGATAGTGAGAGAAGAAGCATTAGGTTTGCTTCGTGTCTCGATTTCTATTTAGATTTATTAATGGTCTACTTTGCAATTTATCTGTATTTTCTTTTCTTATTGAATAACTTTTTTGTAAGAAATGAAAAGAAAATTTGATAAGAGACAGCAATGAAATTGAGAGGATATTTTATTTTGAATGTTTTTTATACGTGACTTATTTTGTTTGAATATAAATTTTAGAAAGCTTTATGTAAATTAGGAACAATTTTTGTATTTAAAAGTTTAGTTTAGAAAACATTTTCTAATAAATTGAACTTGATCTTGAACTGATCTTAATTTTGATCTAAAAATTTAAAACTTTGTTAAACGTTACATAAAATTTCATAACATTGCATAAAGCAGAAATTCTTTTCACTCAACAAAATTTTAATTTTTCTTTGTTTTAAAGCTGAACAAAATTTAATTTAAAAGAACAATTAGAAAAATTTCTACCGCAGCAAAAATATTTTCAAAACAACTTGCAACACTTCATAAACCATAAAAATCTATTATGAAACACCCACAAAAGCAGACGCAATTCATTCAGAGTCTAGTCGATGAAAAACATCTCAAAAAAAAAACCATTGACCAAATCAGCACAAAAGTACCTTCATTGTGCATGTTAGACAACACGTCTCGTTTCCATTGGTTTTTTTTATTGCTTACTATTACTTTTGATGATGATGAAAAGTTTTTGTGCTGCTCAGGTCGAAGAAATTTGATATTTTATTTTCCCTTGTGCCTAAGACTTGTTTGTTTACAAAGTTTTAATGATTTCGAGTTACGGTGTCAATTTTTGATAAATTTGTCAAACATTGAAGCTAATGACATTTAGTTACCAAGTGATTCTGATAAATTGCTGCTTGTTTGAGCATATAATTGGTAATTGGATGATTTCTGTGTATTAATATCATCATTAACTCAGAAAAACACAATTTTCCTCTCAAGCAGAAGATTCTCAATTATTTTCCTTCTTTTCTTCTTTTGCAAGTAAACATGTTCATGGAAAATTTATAAACACAAATTTGAGCCTCAAAGCCACTGATTAAAATCAACATGAAAACACTGCTGCTTCTGCGAAGAGTAATGATGATAAAATAAAATGAGACTTTGTTTTAAAATTCATTCCCGAGGATTGTTTTTGTGAAACTTGCCTCGTGGATTCTAAAAATTCTTCTTTAATAACTTTTGACTTGTCTTATATCTCACATTGATGAATTTTCAATGAGAAATTAAAGAGAAATTTATAGAATGGTGTTATGGCATCAAATATAAGCGTCAGAGCTTAAATTTCTTTGAAAAGAATTTCATTACTTCTAAAAGAAAATTATTTTGATCGACAGTTCAAGCGAAAAGTTACGTTTTCATGTGCATCATTTCGGTCAATTTGTCGGTCAAATTATCATTTGAAATGTCTGTCGAAAATTGAACAAATTTTTTGCTGACAGATGCTTCAAAATTAGTTAAAATTTATTATCAAAATAAAATAATGTATTTTTAAAGTTTAAATTTTTAAATAAAAAACCAAGAATATTATGAACTTCTTCGAATATTTTAAAACACAACAAATTCAAATTTTTAATAGCCAACAGCTAAAACTTTTCTTCTTCTTCTTCTTTTAAGAAGCAACTAATTACCATTTTTGTGGTAAAATACTTTAAAATTTTCTCATAAAAATAATTTGCCAAGTGAAGAAGCAAAAAAAAAGTCAAAATTTCTCACTTTAAGCACAAAAACTTTTCCATAGAAAACCAAACCATGATGCATTGCTTTAATATTTTATGGCAATTTCTTTTTTGATGTGTCAAATGTCATAAAAATTTTCCTTCATTTATGGAGTAGAAGAATTTTTGGTGCTCGCTCATATAGTGATTTATTAGAGAGAATTCTTTTCTTTTGTAGTCTCAGTGGCATATTTAGTGCTTGGTGCGTGATATGAGAGCATTTGTTGCTCAATAAAATAATAAGGTTTTCGGTGATAATAGTACAAAGTAGCAGCAGTGAGACACCCAGTGAATTTTCACCAAATAGATGAGGAAGTTAATAAAATAAGTTGCTCTCAACTATTTCCCTGGAGAGGAAGAAACTCGTTAATAAAATACCAGCAGTGCTATGGTAGAGAAAGAGAATGAGAGATAATTTGTGAAGTGTTTTCAATCACTTGATGAGGACTGTTAATAGTTATTTCAAAGTTGAATGACATTTTGTTAGTTTTGACAAATTTTATTGTTGTAGTTTGAAGTTTTAATAGATTTAAAATTAATTTATTTTAAAAGAATCAATAATTTATGTTTTTAATGGTTTTTTAAAAAAGCTTTATTTATTTAATTTTTTATTTAATGAAAAATTTAAAGACAAACTGAAACTATATATGATGACTATTTTCTGAAATTTCGAATGTTTATTATTTATACATAATTCTTTTTAATACTAAGTTAAGATTGATTAGGCTATCTAAAGTGTTTTCTTTTGTTTCTTTTGTTTTTATTAAATATAATGAATGTGTGAATTTGAAGATTTTATTAAATTGAGTATGAACGAATTTAATTTGTGTTGAAAATTTTATGTAAGGATTAAAGATTGAAAACAGACTTAAAGGAAATTTTTTGGACTCACTTGTTAGTCCAAATATTTCAAGGGCATATTGGTTTGAATTTTGAAATATCCAAACTAAAAGGTCTGAACTACTCGTTATTTTCCTTAATTGAATGAAATGAAATTTGTTTAAAAAACGATAAATATTCTCAACTTTACTTATTTAGTTTAAAAATATTCACTCAATAGTGATTAGAAAAGATAAATTCTTTTTGAAAACAAGAAATTGGAGTGCTTTTTTCAATAAAAATCTTAAATTGTTGCAATAAAACGCATGGATTATGTGTAAAATAAAAAGTTCATGGATTTCAAATTCAAATCTGATGAAATAATAATCGACAGTTTTTTTACTCCAAGCCTCTAGTGTACAAAGTGTTCTTGAAATCTCATATTTGATAACTTTTCATTTTATTAAATTATTATTTGAAAAAAGTTTTTTAATTTATAATTTTTTCAAATTTCAAAAAACCGTTATTTGATAAATTTTAATTTTGCTTACTTTTCAAAGTTTTCATAAAAGTCGATTCCAAAACTATTGATTTTTTTTATTTTAATTTAATTAATATTGTCAAATTCAGTTAAATTCCCAAGCTGAAAACCATAAATTAACGAGCAAAACGAACAATTTTGCTATTTCTGAATAGTTTTTTTTCCTTTCTCTTCTTTACCAACTTATACACACAGAGCAAGTAAGTTAGCAAAAGATAGAGCAGAGAGAAGTTAATTTCCCAGAAGTGCTGTGTCCTTTTAAAAGGGACAATAAAAAATTATTTGTCACAAAGGAAGTTTTATATCCATGCAATATTTACTTCTACTCACTTTGCTGTTGAATGATAAGATTGAAGAAAAAAAGAGAAGAAAATTTCTCGTTTCCTTTTTTAATGGCTTCAATGTCCATCTTGGGCTTCTAACTCTTTTCTCATCACATCTATTGTTAGCGAGATTTCTTTTTGTCTACATACACATGCATACAGAGTTCAAGCATGAATAGATTTTCTACATATGTGAGTGTAATGAAGGAGGAGAAGGATGTGGATGAATGAAAAGCTGATGTTACCGAAAATTGTTCGTGCTGAATAATTCATTACGAGGAGAATTGCAGGAATTAACACACATTGACATGTTATGCACTGCTTCTGTTTGAGAAACTTTTTCTCTTTTTTTTTAATTTTCTACTGTTTTTGCTGCTGAACATTGTTGAACTTTGCTATTTTCATAACTATGAGAATTAAATATGAGAAAAAACAGTATTTGGAATTAAAAAAATAAATTGTCCGCGACTGAAAAAAGAGAGTATTGGCGACGACAGCAGCATGAATGTTGATTGCACTTAAGGTCCTTGGAGAGCTCATTCGCACCACATGTTGAGTTGAGGATGATAAAAAATTTTTGGTTGACCATATGGTGCTCGTTAGATTAGTTTGTGAATAGAAATGGAATTGCTTAAAAGGTCAAAAAGCTTTTTTTCTTTCATAAGTAGGAAAAGGTTGTTTTGAATAAATTCAGAAATTTGTTTCTTTTATATTTGAATTGTATGAAAACAAATTTTATGATTTGAAGTTTAAAAACTTCTTTTTAAATGAATTAGAGAACTAACTAAAAAGAATTGTAAAAAAATTTTTAAAAGAAACAGCTAAATTTATATTAAGTTGCTTTTTCGAAAATTCAAAATTCAAATTCGCATCTCTAAAATTTATATTCAAAAAAAGTTTTTTAGCAAATTATTTTTCTCAATTTCAGTATGATATTCAAAACATACAATTTTTATGTTTTATAATTTTTTAGTTATGATTAAAACTTAGTAGTTTCTTGCGACTATCAATGAGTTTTTTTAAAATCTTGAAGGACACAATCACAATTTTTCAAAATCAATTAAATATGGAAAACTTTGTAAAAGTTTTCAACCTCATTAATTAACTAATTAATAAATTTCTATGTTGTAAAAGATTTCGTTGTGTAACTGAAATTAACATTATTTCACGATAATACAGCTTTAAGTTTCAGTTATTATGAATCAGTCGCAAACATTTTTTGAAAATTTCAAAAATTCGGTTTTTTTTATTCGGAATAGAGTGTGGAAATTTTTTTTGAGTTAAAATATAAATAAATTAAAACACAAAAAAGATCATATAAGACCTAATTGGAGGAAATAAGAGCAATCAGAAGTATCGTGTGTCTATTACTGAGCTTATCAGAATTATTCTATCAACTTGATCAAGTTTCGATCAGAATTTTATCAGAATATTCTGTCTGATAAATTTCCTACACCCGAGTTCTAACCCCTTGATAAAAACAAAAATTTAAAATAAAGTTTTTGGAAAAAGAAATTTTTCTGTTGAAACTAGATAAAAAGACAAACAAAAGATTTTTTTCCTGAATCTTAAAAGTTAAAATATGTTAAAAATCGAAAAAAAAACAATTATCTTCTGTAATTATTTTAAATTTTCCATATGGAAAAGTTCTCATAACGAGAATGAGAAGTAATGATGTTATTCATAAAAATTTGAGAGCCCTTAAAAAGGAAAAAAAATTCTCCACGCACACACATATCCGGTGTGAATATAAAAAAAAAATAGAGCAATGCACTGCACACAATTAATAATGCTAGAAAAACTATTCAACAATATTAAATTAAATGCAGCTTTTTTCATTATTATGAGAACAGAGTTGAAAAGAGCACCAGCAAAAAAAAACAATTTTAAATTAAAAAACTTTTAAAGCTCATACATATTTAGTATAGAATGAACATTGAAAGTCGAGTAATTTGCCGTGATATTTTTTTTTCTCTTCAGCTTAGCTTGGGACAAAAGACATAAAAAAATTTCCATCATTAAAATCCACAGAAACTCAACAACAACAAAAGTGAGAAGAGGGCAAAGTCAGAAAAATAAAATGCATTAAACTATAATTGAAACACGAAGAAGAAAAACAATTTTCCAGTGAGAGAACAAAACATTATTTAATATTCAACAACCGTTCATAAAACTTTATGTATATAGCTTTTCGAAACGAGAACATAAAACAATAGAAATTTTACCGTATTTTTTCTTTCTCTCTCACTTTTTTGTAAATGTAAGACACACACATTACACGGTGAAAAAAAATATTTTAACTAAGTTTGATAAACTTTTTTACTTCAAAAATTAAGTTTTCTTATCACTAAAAAGAAATCTTTAAAATAAATAGCTCAAAATCATAACAATTATGACAGTTTAAAGAAAAATTCAAAAGTTCAACTTTATGCCACGTTTTGCAACTTTTTGTCACTTTTTGCAACATTTTACAGAAGTTTTTTTGCCTTGGAAAAATTATAACAGATTCATAAAAATAAAACAATTTGCAGAATAATTATTAAAGAAATAATTTTACTAATATAATTTTGAAAAAATTCCTAAAAATTATTACATAATCATTTATAAAACTCAAAGACTTTTTTACTCATATAAAATACTTTAGCTTATAATAAAAAATCCAAAAAATATTTACCTCAGTGTAAGAATTAAGTTCAAGTAGCAAAAAAAAAAAGTTTTCTTCTTAAAAGACATAAGAAAAGCACTACTCTGACAAGGCATTATTATTTTGTAATATTTAATTCTTGGAAGAAAAGTTTTTTCTTATGCATAGACACAAAGACAGAAAAATAGAGAGATAATGCTAGATAAATAAAAGTTTGTTCTTCTATCATATAAGAAACTTATAAGCTATTCATTCCTTTGTTTTACTTTTGCTTAAATTTTCACTCCTCATGCGACTGTATCAAACAACAAAAGAAAAAGTTTGATGAAAAGTTTTATTTTGTAATAGCATAATGCGGTTGTTCTTGTTCTCATACACATTTAAAAAAATTTTCACCCTACCTCAAGCTCGTTTATTATTATGATGATTACTTTTATATTTGAATGCAATCTTTTTTCTTTACTCGTATGATCATTAAGAAAGAAAAAACTTAACTTTCTTCCGATTTTGTTTGTGAGTAAAAAAAAGTTCATAAATGGGTTATCGTTTGAGAAAAGTTTTGAGACTTTTTTTTCTCTCTCTATGAGTTTTGATTGTTTCTTAATTTTCTTACTCTGTGTTACTGAATTATGTAATAAAACTAAAATTTCTTTTTTCTAAACGGTTTTTACAAATTTGGCTATTCTTTAAGAAAAGTGTTTTTATTTTACAATTTCATTCTTGACTTCTTTTTATTTTAAAAATGTGCAATTAGGTCATTGGAAAAAACTTTAACGGACTTTCATTTTAAAATTGAAACTACCGTTATATTTAAAAATTCTGATATTTTACCAATTTTCATTCTTATCAAGAAAGTAACTATATATAAGAAGGAAATAATCAAATACAATTTAGTATCTTTCTTATCATTCGTTCAATCTTTCATGCACAAAGAAAAGAAGAAAACTTTTATCTTTAACATCTTTAATGTTCATTCTAAGGGAGGGAGTTGGCGCCATTCATGATTGAAAAAGTTTCTACTCTTTCTATCTGTTATTTTGATGATATTAGCTCATCTACCGTTGCACTGTCGCATGATGAAGCAATTTCCTCTCATTTTTCGATTTTTCACAGCACAAATTTAAATGCGGATAAGCAATTAGGATTCAATTAATGGGAAAATTTTTGTGAGACAGAAAATTTTCTCTCACTTGCAATTATTTTTGAGCATTTGATTGGAAATTGATGAAAATTAGCAAAGAAATTGCAGACAGCTTATTTCATAATGAAATTGAAGCAAGAAAGAGTTTCAATGACTCTTTCTTTAGTTCATTTTACTCGAATTAATTTTTTTTGTATCGTGCAAAAAACTTTCAATTATTCAAATTTCATTTCTCACATTTCTCATTTGAAATTTAAAATTACAGCTTTCGTTCTTCTGTTCGATTCATCAACACTCATTTAACACAAAAAGAACTGAGTTGAGAAACAATGAATGAGCAAAAGCTGTTCTCGTTTTTCATTTCATACATAAATTTGAATTGGTTTCATTCACTCCAGAATTTCTTTCTTCTAATTAAGTTTTTCTCGTCTTTCTCTCATGAAAGTAAATAAAGAAAAAAAAAGAAGGATAAAATTATCTGAGTATAGACAGAAAAAGTTTTATCATTTTACACCTTGATTGTTTTATTAAGCATGTGTGAGTGAATAAGCTTATGAAATAAATTAAATTTAATGGTAGGGGAAAATAATCTTTTGAAGAATTTAGGAATTTTTTTGATATTTATAAAATTGATTGATATATGAATAAAAGATCTTTTGAGTTTTACCTTATAGAAATAAACAGTATAAAAGTTTCAGCGAGTTCAATTCGAGAGAAATTTAAAAAGTAATTTTAGAGCGAATTAATAGAATTTTATTAATGTTTAGATTCAAAACTAATTTATTCTTAACAATTGCCAATATTAATCTGTCTTATTGCAAAAACGTTTGATGTTAAACAAACTTAGATTTTCATATTTTAACCGAAGAACTTTAATTTAAAATTTGATCTTTGATAAAGATCAATTTTAAGATAAAAGATCAAAGTAAAGTTCATACATTAAGTTCAAAATGAAAGATCAGTTAAAGTTCAAAGTTCATATTTAAAATTACAGATTAAATAAAAGCAATGACTCCGCCTGGGAAAAATTATAATCCAAAAAGTTCAAAAATATAAAAAAATCAATTTTACATTCAAAAGTTCTTGTTCAAATTTTTGTTTACAAATTTTAGTAATTAAACAAAATAAAAATATGTATGTCAAATTCTTTTCTTAAAAAGAAGAGACAAAATATTTTATTTAAAGTTTTCTCTCTAAAATATGTCAAATGATTTTACCCTTATGCAAACAACTTTCAAAAAGAAACTTAAAAAAGTGCATTAAGGAACTTTTTC
>JACWBX010001796.1:0-15550 GCA_014622435.1 Polypedilum pembai | reverse complement strand
AACTTAAAATATGATCAACAACGGTGTATTGAATAATATTCAACTTTGTGAATTATTAATGAGAAGATAAAATATTGCATTTTCATTGAAAATGGATTTTCTATGTGAATAATGACTTATACAAATAATGAAATTGCAACTTACTTCCTGAATGTCGCCTGATCTTTACATTTTTTAATTTATAAATATATGATGATTTGAGCAAATACATTGATATAAACTCTTTCCTTGTGTGCTTATCTAAAATAGAAAATAAATCAGTCCAGCAGATTATTTTATTTTCTCATATGTGTAAATTTCCTCTTCTTTCTATCACTCAATGCTAAAATTATATTTAAAGTCAAGCTCCTCTTCTTCTTTCCAAACTAACCCGCACAATTTTTTCTGTCGAAAAGTACAAATGTCTTTTCCAATAAATAACTATGACTGAAATAAAAATAAACTTGCAAACATTTTCCACACTCATAATTTGCCAAAAATATTGTATAAACAAAGATAACGAAGAATCGTTCATTGACTTAAAAAATTTATAGGTAGTTCACGGCAGACTTTCGTCTAGTGCCAAAATTATTTTTCGCAGTTTACGATAAGATAGAGTGTGAAAAACGTGATGCAAAAAGTGTGTTTAAAAGAACACAGAGGTATTTGCACTACAATTCCGATTTATTCAATGAATGTTTAAAGATCGCCGATTTTATATACACAAGATGTCAATATAATTTAAATTTCGATTAATATCCCGATCGATGGATTCTAAGAAGCTAAACAATCACGTGTTTGAACTAAGACAACACTTAAGTTTGAAACAAAAACGATCTTAAGATGTAATTCGAATTTCCAAGATACATCGGAATCAATTTAATTCTTGTAGTTTGGTGCTGGTGACTCAATCTTTGAGTAGTCTCTGATCGGACTATAGAACTATAAATAGAGAAATAAAATTATTAATATTTTGTCTTGACCTTCATTTTTATCACACTTTGAAGAGAACTGCACTTTAGATTTTCGCGTCGCAAAAGATGAAAATAGAGTTTGTGCAGTGGAGAATGCACTATTATTGATTTTTTTTTCTTGCAATCCTGTGCAATTTTCTTTTTCTTACTTTGTGGAATGTGAAATTTCCATACTCACTTTGTATTGCTTGGTACGATAAGCTTCCCATGGTTCTGGGTTGCTAATGGCAAAAAATGAGGAAGAGAGAAAAATTAAAGTTTGTTCTGTACTTGGTTATGATTTTTAGAAATCGCAATTAATATTTTAAAGACGTTATCTACTTCTATATAAAATATAAAAGGATGATTGAAATTTAAAGTGATTTTTTACCTGTGATGAGACCAGGTGACTGTAAATAAATAATAATAAAATGATAGTCGGTAAATAAAAAGTTGTTTTGTCTTAAAAATTTTATAATTTTTCAAACCTTCAGGTGATCGTGTGGCCAATCGAACTACATAATATGCAGCTCCAACACATCCTGCAGCAATACAGGCGTATAATGGGATCAGCTGTAATTTAAAAGAATACGAAATTTATAATAAAACAATCATATTTAAAGAAATTAAAATTGTGACGTAACAATGGAAAAATATCTTATTTAAATGTCTTCTTCTTATTCCAATGTAATGAAATTTGATACTTACAGCTGGGTTCTTTTTAATTGAAGCAATTGATAATCCTTGCATGTTGATTTCAAAGTATTTTCTGAATTTTTTCACGGAAAGTAACTTCTTTTATTGATGGAGTTTTCGAGTCTGATTTTTAATTCCCCTTGCGAGAAATTCTATTTTTTCGAGAAAAAGTGTTCGCCCCTCAATTTGAAAATTTAGCCGTTGATAAAAGATCAAGAATAATGAAAGAGTATTGAGATTTTGAAAAAACGAAATAAAATTTTTATTTTTCATCCAAAACGAAAGAGGAATAAAACATCACAAAAGATATGAAGAAGTATTCGAAGGCTGGGTACCCGGCGCCAATGGAAGTTCTATTGGTATTAAAGTTACGTTATCGAAATATTTATGAGCTAATGCATCTTTTGCTGATATTCTCTGATCAGGATCATATCTAGTCATTGCTTGAAACAAATCTACAGCATTATTATCTGAATAAAAGCGATGAGGTAACACTTGTCTTTCCCACTTTGGAAATGATGGCTTGTAATCTGGCAAATGACGTATATTTTTCCAAGTTGTTTCGTCAGGCGTTCCAAATTGTCGAAATATTCTATACAATTGATCAATCTCACTATCACCTTGAAACATCGGTCTCAGCATCATCATTTCAGCAAATATACATCCGAGACTCCACAAGTCAACGCCCGTCGAGTATAATTTGCAACCGAGTAAAATTTCAGGAGCTCGATACCATAATGTCACAACTTCATGAGTATATGCTCGAAGTGGAATATTGAATGTGCGAGCTAGTCCGAAATCTTACCCAAACATTTAATAAAATGATTAAAAGAATTTTTAAAAAATATATACATGCTTACCAGCTAATTTTATATGACCAGCACAATCAAGTAGCAAATTTTGCGGTTTTAAATCTCTATGTAAAATTCTGTTCATATGACAATAATCTATGGCTTCAAGTAATTGATGCATGTAGCTTTTTACAAGTTTTGGCGTTAACATACTCTTTTTTCGATCAAGCAGTTTTTTTAAATCCATGTCAAGATATTCAAATACCATATATATACAACCACCAGCTACAATTACATCAAATAGTTGAACGATGGAGTGATGCTTTATATTTTTCAGTAAAGATATTTCGCGCATAGCTGTCGAAGGAATCCCTTCTGTTTCGCTGTAATTGAAAAACTCTTTGTAAGGCTTCATATTTAAAACAGTTCATGATTTTTTTGATTACTGTTTGATGAATTTCAAGGCAAACGAAGCTGAATCCTGTGGTGCTACGAAAAGAGTAGAACGTAAATCACTCACATAATTCAGTTTCGTTCACTATGCTGAAAATTCTTCTTCTTCCTTAATTGAAAAATGTCTGGAATATTTCTTTTCTAATTTTACCTTTCTAATCGAATCTTTTTCAAAGCCACATCAATGCCATTATGTTTGTGTTTGGCGCGATAGACGATTCCATATGTCCCTTCTCCAATCTATATGGAATTTTAATGAACAAATTTGAGGAATAAAAAATTTCTTGTAAACATCCATAACTTTCAACTATTAATAAGATTTTCTCACTAAATACAACGATTTTCAAACCTTCTCAATTTTCTGAAACGATGGTAAATGATTTAGATCGTTCATCTTACGTTTTAATACACAAAAGTTATTTAAAAACGCGTCAATACTAATTTTATATTTTTTATTAAAACAACACCTGCATATTTTTATTCGTTATTTATTTTCCCGCTCTTTATAAATTGTCTTTTGTTTATAAGTAACTGAATTTTCTAATAGAGAGAAGACTATAAACACGAATTTAAAATTTTAAGCAAACTGTCATAAAATTTAAGAAATAAACAATTTTAAATTTTAAATAAAATTCAATGAAGTTTATACAGTTTGAAATTAATTGATTTTTTTTGAACAAACATACATTTAATATGATACCAATATTTAAATTATCTAGATAAGCAAATTTTTATTTCCTTTATAAAATTATATTAAATTAATGTTTAAGAGGTAAGCATTTCAAATTTTTCAAATCTTTACTATGTTTTTGTACAAAAACTTACAAAGTTTTGAGAGAACTCACCCCTTAATATATCACAAGAATTTTTTTTATTCTCATAATGACAAAGTGACTGATTTAAAGCTCAGGAAAAGCTTAAATCTGATTTCATTTGAAATTGTAATTTTACTTCAACTCACAATTTTCTTTCTTTTCTTTCAAAGAGAAAATTTGATTTTAATGTGTTTTAAACAATATGAGGTTCTTAAGAGCATTTTAGCAAGTTTTTTCAATGTTGTCATCGAAACTAATTTAAGAATATTAAATTAAATCAATTTCATATGTAAAATGTTAATTATTTTTCGTATTAATGTAACAGTATAAAAAGTATTAAAATTGTAGTTATGCATAGAGAGAAGACTGTGTAATAATATATATTAGTTAGTTAGTTAGTGTGTGTGTATCATCAGTCAGTTTGAGCTTTATTTTCGTAATGAATAGACGTGTTTTACAATTTGTCTTTATAAAATTTAACATGGAATAAGGTTCTAATTAATTGTGTTCCAAGTGTGTATGTAGATGTTGAATCTTAATCATTCTTATAAAATCATTTTTAAAGTGTTGATATCTATAAATTCTTATATAAATATTTTAATTTGAAATTGCCGAATAATATTCTCGATTATGAATCATAGCAAAACAAAATACAATAAACTTAATTACTAAATTTATCTTATATTTGACAATAACATCGAGTGAAGTTCTCATTAGGCAAATGTGAAAAACTTTGCGTAGCAGTTTATTGTGTTCATTTTTCTCTATTTGTTTTCCAATTTTATTACATGCGATATTACATAGAAACTCTTATTAAAAATAAAGAGGACGAAAAGATAGGCTTCTCAGGTAGAGAGACACATGATCAGCATCATCACTTCGTTATTTTATTCTCATCATCGTATGACTTTCGCTTTCAATTTTTCTTTCTAGTTACAATACAATGAATATTGTGTAATTATAATACGATACAAATGTTAATTATCAAGTTTTTATTATACAAAATTAATCAAGAGAGCAAAAAGAGCAAATTAAATGATTTGTTGATACAAGCAAATTAATCGAAATTAAATTCTTATGAGTATAAAAAGAAAAATAAAGAGAAAGATTATTTTGTCTGCTGTTTGTCTATAAAATCTCTTATACGAATCATAGAGAGATGCTAAATAAAGAAAGATGAGAATTCATGGTTTCGCATGAAAGAAAATTAGATTCAAACTAATTTACAAAGAATCTCAATAGCTGCAAACTTTGTTGCTTATTTTAATTTTGCAGTTTTTGAAAGCGATCATGCATAAAATTGACATCATCATCATTATTATATATTTCTAGATTGAAACTATGATCACAGTTGAAGGAAATTTTTCAGTCTCATAAAATAGAGTTTTATAGTGATAACCAAACAAGAGCTGAAAAATGAGATGATATTAAAGCACAAGTGAAAACTATTGAATGTGTGTGTTGTGCAAATTATTTGTGTCAATATATTGAAAAAGAATCTTTTGTGAGGTAATTTTGACGTCAATTAGTGTTATTTATAAGAAAGAAAAGTATTATCATGACGGTATCATATACTGGCCAAGTTGCTACTTGCCGTGGTTTCGGCTGCTTTTTAAAACTGCTCTGGAGGTGAGTTAAAATTTTGTCAAATTATATTCAATATGATACGTTATTTAGAAGTCTAAATACATTTTCGTGTGGGGCTTAGCGTGATATAATTCTGCCTTAATTAATGACAAACTCTTATTCAATATCAATAAAAAAATTATTAGCGTTACGCTTAGCAGGAAAGAACTACTCGTAATGTGATCGGAAATAAGGTATATCGCAATAACACATACAATACATAAGCTCAATAAATATATTGACATGAACAAAATCAGATCATTATCGGCTCAAATATTATGAATAATTTTGTGCGAGTTCAACAAACTCTTCACTGATTATGGATATCGCTTTCTCAATGAATATTTCATGTGCTGTAAAAATTGTTTGAAGAAGTCATTTACATAATAATATAGTTGTGTGATTGCGAGTGACCACAAACCTCTCTAAGAAATTGGCATTTTTCTTTTCTTTGCAATCATGAAGATGATCATCATTTATTCGCATACTCTTTAATATGTTTTTAATTTTTTTTAAAGTTCAAACACCTAACTAATACAAATTATTCGAAAAATGACCTTCAAATGATCGAGCCAACGTAGAAGCGGCAATGTTTTGCCAATTGCTTCAACAGGTTTAAAAGCAACATACACTTGAAAATTTTTCTCTCTATCTATCTCTCATTTTTACTTAAATATTTTTGTGTATAGTTTCTTATTTCTCTCTCTTAGCTCGGATTCGTGTCAGATAATTGACATTGCATGAAGGAAGCATTTTTTCTTATTCCCAAAAATATTTAGTGGTATAAAGTTTATGAATCATTTTTGGGGGCTTTTTCGTCCAAGTTTACTCAAATCTATTGTGAATATCTGTTAATTTTTCGTAGAAAACGATACCATGTGTGAATTTAAATAAGTACTTACGCCATCGGCATTCTTTGAATTTTAAATGAATCTATCTTTTTCTGGATTGACTCTAAAATTTATAAATTGTACTTTATAATTAAAGCGAAAAAATTCTATAGTTGGTTAGTTACTTATGGGAATGGCGACAAATAATAAAAATGAAACGCCATGCAATCATATAACTTTGAAATCCACTAATTGTAATTATAGTTGTGTTCATGCGATGTTTTTCTGTTTTTCTGTTTTTCTATTCACAAAATAGAAGTCTTAGAGTCGTCAAAAATCATTCATTTTTATTTATTTCTTTAGTTTATACTCTTCAGTAAACATATGATTTTTATAACCCATAAGTTGATAATCAGTCTTATCGTCAAGGTCGTCTTAAAAAGTTTCAAAAATTTATGATAAAAAAAGACTTTCTTCTTCTTTGTTTTCATTCAAGTTTAAGTGATGAATTCTTTCCCATTTCTAAAAAATCAATAAAAAGAAAAAATTGAAAAGTTTATTCCTCAACGTGATGATGGAGTAATTGCAGACAAAAATAGATTTTCATCACGTGATGACTGCAGTGATGAAATTAAATAAATTGATTTGTGTCAAACATAATAAATTGATATTGATAATGACCTTGAAATCAAATCTCAAATGAAATCATGACCTATATCGACTTTCCCATTGACCAATTATTTTGTGAATGAAACAATTTTTATTCGTTTTTTGAACTCATAATCTATACTGTTGCGTGTTCATGCTGCTTTTATGCTTCCTGACATTTTCCTTCAATATTTTTTCTAATTTTGTCGTATACTATGTATTATTGAAACAATATTTACTAGAAAAAATATTGGATTCCCCCAAATGTTTCATTGTGATGATGATATGATGATGGTGCTACAAAGTTCGCATTTATACGCAGAGTAGCATGTTTATAGAATTCAATGTCATACAATTGTTTGACTTGATCTAAAAATATATTTTTGGGCGACAGATGTAAAATTTAAATTTAGTGACTGCATCAGTTTTGTAATTTATTTAATTAGCATGAATGAGTTAACATTGTGCTCATAGTGTGAAATTGAGTTCTTAATGATGATTTCATATAAAAGCAATTCATGTCTAATCATAGACGGTAACTTAATTCATTCAAACATAACTTGTACTTGATGTCATGGATGTGTTTGTATAAACATGATATGTTTACTCTTATCAATCAAGTGCACTTGAATGAGAAATCACTGTGTTTGTTTAATAAGATGCGAGATGGAAAGAAAATGTTCTATGTATGACTATTGCATTGCTATTAGTTAGCTATCGGTTGTGACCATAGAATTCTTTGAATTTTTCTATCGTTTATGGGAGCGAAAACTTTGAAAGGGGAATTCTTAATTAATAGCGCTATTGAATTAGAGACTGCCTCTTTGTTATCTTTAATAGAAGTTGATTAATTTACAACGTATCAATGCCAAATAATGCAACCATTCATTTTACTTTCTGATTTTCAGATGGAGAGGATCAATTTATAAACTGCTTTGGCTTGACTTAACATCATTTCTGTTAATATACTATACATTAAATCTCACCTATCGCTTTGCACTCAACGAAGCTCAGAAAAAGACATTTGAAGCTTTAGTAAAATATTGCGATGAACATTCCAATCTTATTCCGCTTTCTTTTGTTCTTGGTGTAAGTTTAATCATTAGAATGTCTTTTTATTAGAAAATAATTAAATTTTTTTCTCAACAGTTTTATGTATCGATAGTCATGACCCGATGGTGGAATCAATATACAGTTGAGTTTTTTTTAAAATAATTATTATTATAATTTTAGTTTAATTTCATCTTTAATACATTTAGGAAGCAATTCTTTTCAATATGTTATAAATAAGAGCATTTTTTTGAATAAATTTTTAAACAAAAATCAATTCAAAAAACTTTTAAAAATTTTTTCTTTTGAAAATTTTTAAACAATCAATTTTCTCTCTAAATATTCATTTTTGCTTGTTTTAAATGAGTTTTAACGATTTCAAAACGATTAATGCAATTTAAAATCTGGATTAAGAAACTTAGAAGCCTATAAATTTGGTTTTTAAAAAGTGTTGATCAGTAACGAAAATATTTTCTGACACATTTGTGTGAAATTTAAAATTTTTAGTCAATGGAATAGACACTTAAGTAAATGAAAAAGAGATGAATTAAGGAATGAAAGAGTTCATCTCTAAAGGATGAATTAAATATTTCATTATTTAAAAGTGTCTGAATAAAAATAATGTAATTAAAAGTGATATCTGTAATGATTCTAATCTGTTTAAAAGCTCGTAAAATTGAATTTTATGTTTTGTAAATATTTTGTAGTGCAGCAAAAATTCCACATATGACAAAACTACACAAACAGGCAAAAGTTAACATATTCTTTTACCAAACTCTCCCTCCTAAACAAAAGTGCATTCTTTTGAAAGTTCGAGGAATTGAATTCTTTTTAATTCAATTCACAAATAAAATTTCTTTATTATTAGGAAAATATTATAATAATCTCTATTGCTATTAATGGAATGAAAAATTTAAGATGTTTACATGCTTATCTTTCAATTCTAAATTTAGATGAATTGTCATATAGTTTTCTATGAAATTTGATGTCTTCACTGATGTTTTCATTTATTTTAATTGAAAATTTGACGTGATATTGTCACATAAAAGTTAATCTATTATAAATCGATTTCATTATATATTATGTCCTTTTAGTTTTTGACTGAACATTTTAGTGAAGTTTTCGATTTTTCTGTAATCTAACCTGATCTGTTTTTTGTATTCAAGTCGCTCCCGTGGCCAGACCCCATTGCTGTGTTTGTGAGTGCAACAGTACATGGACAGGACGAAAGAGTGAGTTTGAAATAAGATAATAGATATGACATAAATTAATATGCAAATATGCTCGTTCATTTTTTCATTGCCATTAAACATTTCCAACAGGGTAGAGTGATGCGTAGAACGATTATGCGATATGTATGCTTGTGCATAACCATGGTACTTGGAAATTTATCACCCAAAGTTAAGAAGCGTTTTCCAACATTAAATCATTACGTCGAAGCAGGTCTTCTAAATGAAAATGAACGAGAAATTATTGAAGATTTAAATAACAAATTTCCCCGTCACTCCAAGCATTGGCTGCCAATAGTTTGGGCCGCAAGTATTATAACTAGAGCTCGGAAGGAAGGACGAATTCGTGATGATTTTGCTGTCAAGACAATTATTGATGAATTGAACAAATTTCGCGGACAGTGTGGGGTGTTAATTGCATATGACACTATTTCAATACCTCTTGTTTATACACAAGTAGTGACGATAGCAGTCTACTCTTATTTTTTGGTAGCTCTATTTGGACAGCAATGGACAGAAGGAAAGGGAACTGAAAATGGATATCAAAATCGATTTGATTTGTATTTCCCAGTGTTCAGTCTTCTTCAATTTTTCTTCTATATGGGATGGTTAAAAGTGGCAGAACAGCTTATAAATCCTTTTGGTGAAGACGATGACGATTTTGAAGTTAATTGGATGATTGATAGAAATCTGCAGGTCAGCTATTTAATTGTGGACGATATTCACAACAGTCATCCTGAACTCATTAAGGATCAATATTGGGATAGTATTCTTGTAAGTCGCAAAAATGTCATGAATTTCTACGGTTAAATTATTAATTATTTTTATTATAAATAGGTACAAGATTTGCCATATACAGTTGCTTCGATGGGAAATAGAGAAGAACCACCAGCGCCTTCAACTGTAAGTTTATTTTCATAGCGTGTCTGTTTGTTACTTGAATTATCTATTTTTTAATTTCCCATACTACAGGCACACGTAGAGGTTAAAAAAGGTGGAGCTGAAATTGTGACCGCGCCATCAGTGGCTAAAAACATGGATGATATGGTCGGTAAAAATGCTGCAACAATGAATTATGAATTTCCCGAAAATGATATGAATGACAGTGATAAGGTTAGCCGCGTTTCAAACAGCTTTCAAGAATTTCAAAATTTTCAAATTTTTCTATCACATTCTCTCTCTAATCATACAAAAAAAATTAAATTTTTCTTTATTCTCATTTTATTTCAATTGGTGAAGGATAAAATGCTAAAGAAACCATGCACAGTACACACAACAAAATCTGGCTTGTTTGCGACACAGCTATCTCATGTTAGAAAATGAAAATTGTGATGAGTCTAATTATAGATCTATAAAATTTTAACATTCGTTTTGGCCTTTAACTACTATTAACTTTCGCTCTTATTGAAAGCATGTGTAGCTTCGGCTTCTTTGTACTTAGCTTTACTCAATTATTAATTTATAAGGGAACTAGACTATTCGGCTTTTTATGGTTCTTTTTTGACAAAATGCAGATAAATTTTTCTCACAAATCTAAATTTAGGTCTCGTTTTATATTGATTTAAATTTTTGAGGAAAATTATTGTGTAGAGTTGATTTTAACAGAAAAAAATTTCATTGCTTTATGTCTAATATTTTAAAATGAATTCTTTAGGACAATGATGACAATGCAAGTGGCATTCATTTTACTGCTAGTGGTCGACGAAGAAATGCAAGTGGATCAGCTTCAGGCACATCTATGCATTCACTTGCTGGCACAATGAGTCGTGTTAATACTGTAACTTCATTATTGAAACGTTTCCTCAGTAAAGACGATAGTAGAGGTGAAAGTAGACCTGGAAGTGCAGCTGCAAATAGTTCTGCAGAAAAAGGTCTAGGAACATCAGCAAGTTCAGCAAGTATCGCTGGAAAACAACATCCTAATCAAGTTGGCAGCATGAAAATAACAGATCAAGTAATTGAAGAAGTTGATGAACAAATGACAATTACATCACAGAAAAATAAAGATGATCCGCGACCAACAGCACAAAGTCTTTTTAATAATCTAAATATAGCAGGTAGTAGTGTTCCAATCGATGTTCCTGGTACTGTAAATCATCCACATCATTATGGACGATTTTATTCAGAACAAGTTGCAGAAGATGGTATGTTTCCTCATGACGACCTTATAAGCTCCTCTGCTCCAGTAGGACAACCAACAGCAACTAGTTCACATCATCCAACTTTGGTATCTGAATTTGACCCTAAACCATTTATAGAGGAGCATGAAAAAACAGAAAATGTTGAAGAACATGATAGCACAAAGCCCGACGATGAGTTTGAACTTTTAAGGCAGCAACGTGAAGCTGATCGAATTGCTAGACAAAAGGAGAAAATTGCCAGAAGCATATCTGCACAGCAAGGTAAATTTAATAGTTTATTTTTCATGCTCTTTTATTAACTGTTATTATTGTTATTTACAGGAGTAGTTAACCAAATTGAATTGCAAGATTTACTTAATAATGCTTTGGCATCGAATGTAGCACATTCTGAAAGTGGAAATAGCAGTCCAACACTCGAAGGTTAAATAATTTTTCAAAGAAAAACTATAGCTTATAAGAAAAACTACTAATTTTCATTAACTATTAGATTTAATTTAATTTTAAGTCTAAAAATAATTTTTTTCTATTCCATTTTGCTTTCAATTAAATAAATGTACATTTATGTCAGTAAAATTGTATAAAAAATTTGTTAATTAATAAAACAATTAAAGAAGCCTTTCAAAGTGATAATTACAGTGAAGCCCACATGAAAAATGTGTGATAATTGGAACAATAAAATAATAAGAAACTGTCCTTAATTTATTTGGTTAGTGTCCTATAATTGGCAAATATAACTTTTAAAGAAAATTTAAGTATAAAATTTCATTTTAAATTAAGAAAATAAAAATATTTTTGCTTAAATTGATTGATATTATACAACGACGGCATACGATCTTAAATAAAAATTTTATGAATCTTAGCTTCTCATAAACATTTATTTATTTCAATCAGAGTAGTCATAAAGTTTTAATTTTTCAGTTTTGAGCTATTTATAATGACAGTGTCATATACTGAACAAATTGCAACTGCAAAAGGTCTCACGCTTTTAAAACTAATTTTTTGCAAATGGCGAGGTTCACTACTTCGTTTGGTGTGGAAGGATTTGCTTTTTTTCATTTCGATATTTTCTATAATTCAATTCATTTATTATGAATTACTCGATGAACAAAATCGTAAATATTTGGATTGTTTCTTTGCCAATGCTGAAAAATATCAAGACATGATACCGATTTCTTTTGTGCTTGGTTTCTTCGTTTCAACTGTCACAGGTCGTTGGTGGAATCAATTTGAATCAATACCTTGGCCCACTCATATTGCATTTTATGTATCAAGCACTCTACATGGTTACGATGAAGTTGGGCGTGCTATGCGAAGAACAATTTTGCGATATGTTAATTTATCATTGGTCATGGTATTTCGTGCACTCTCACCAAGAGTAAAAAGAAGATTTCCAAAAATGGATGACTTAATCGTCGCTGGTTTTATTAATGAAAGTGAATTATCAATATTACAAGATTTAGAAAAAAAGTTTCCTGGTAAACTTATTAATTGAGAATAGTAAAACTCTATCTTGCTAATTTAATTTGTTATAGGCTATAATAAGAATTGGTTGCCAATATGCTGGGCTGCAAATTTAGCAACGCGTGCTCGAGATGATGGTCGTATCAAAGATGATTTTGCTTTGAAAACAATAATAGAAGAGTTGAATAAATTTCGAGCTCATTGTGGTACTTTGATGAATTATGCTTATGTCTGTAAGTGTTTTAGTGCTCAGCACTCAATGTTTTAGAGGTAAGCACTGAAAAGCGTTAAAAACTTTGAAACATTCAGTGTTCAGCACTATTATTATTGATTGTTTTTAAAATCAACAAAACTTTTCTAATTTTTCGATTTAATATTTTCTTTCAGGTTTGCCATTGGTTTATATTCAAGTTGTTACTTTAGTAACGTACATTTACTTCATTTTACTTTTAATACAAGGACTTCAATATGAAGATAAAGACGGAAATTATAGTTTTCTTCCGGTTCTTATCATACTTCAATTTATATTTTACATGGGCTGGTTAAAAGTAGCTGAAACAATGATAAATCCTTTTGGTGACGACGATGATGATTTTGAAGTGAATAATATGATCGATAGAAATTTGATTATAAGTTATTTGATAGTGGATATTATGCATGATGATCATCCAGAATTGCTTAAAGATCAATATTGGGACGAAATTCCAAGTACTTTGCCTGATCGAGGTCGAATTCATCCTAAAGATTTTGAAATAAATCATGTTACGGATTTTTTTGATGTGGTTGAAGAAGATGATGCAAAAATAATGTCGCCTGTGCATCATGATCTTACTGAAAATCAAGAAACAACAAGCAGATTTTCAATTTACCAAGTAAAACCTGATCAAAAGCCTCGTTCATCAGTGATTGATGAGAGTTATAGAAGAGTTTCAAATGTTGAATTAACACAGAGTATAATACAACGTCAAATGCAAAAAGCTCGAGAAAAAGTTCTCTCAAGACAAATCAGTGAAACTTCAACTGAAACTTTAAATCCTCGTGTATGAAATCAAAACAAGTTTACAGATGTTTCTTTAAATATAATTTCTAATGACTAAAAAGAAATTAAATAATAAAGAACTTTCATTAAAAACAAGTTTGAATTTGTTTATATTATAAATTATGAAAATGAAATCCGTTAATCTTGGACTATTCAAGTGTTACAATAATTTCAATTGATTTAGATTATCAAATTCATTCATTACAGCAGATTTTATTTGCGTCAAAATAGCGATTGAGTTGAATTTGAAAAAGAAACGGCGACGAAAATAATCTTAGTAATCGGGAACAAGTTCTGATCGCAGCGCCCTCATTGGAAAATTTTGAAACTAAACTCTATATTGAAATTTTATTTTGCAATTTCCCGAAATATGCAAACAGTGATAACCAAGAAATAATAGAATATTTCAAGCAGATAAAATTTGATCCAAAATCTGGATTAAATTTTATTCAATTTTTTCGAAGCCGTAAAAAAATTTCTTTTAAAATTTAATTTTACTATGAATTTTTAATTATTTTCATTCCTTATCTAATTGTAAAGAAATATTGAGTCATGAACTATAATTTAAAGCACAGTTAATAAGAATATTCAGTGATTTCTTAAAATTTTTCATTCAAAAAAAGCAGCTTTAGGGGCATATTCAGGGGATTTTTTTGAAATAATCATGAAATATAGCAATCAACGAATAAACTATGAAAAATCAGTAATATTAACCGTCAGTGACGTGTTAGGAGCGCATTTTCCCGTTACAGATTAATTTAATGACGCAAAACTTAGTTTGTAAGAATAATAAATTTGGATTTGAAATCACTTCTTACATGCTTTCTTTGCATTTTATGGCATTTGGGATGTTTTGACCAACATCATGCCGGACCACCATTTACAGCCATTCATCGATATTCACTGGCTTGTGGTTGACACTATCCCGAAAAATTTTAATGCCATCATGATCTATTCGTCAAGATCTTTCCAACGATATACTTACTTTTATATTGAAAAATTCGAAATTTTCATAGTATATATACATAAATACAAAAGTAAATATAAAATGCAATTATGTAAAATATAAATAATAATTTGTCATTTGATACATATTTTAAATTTAAAATTAGTGGCAACATTCCTTAGACATAAGGAAAACAAAAATTGACTTTCTTTTTCAAAAAAATTTTTTTTCTTGAAAACACTTCTTGCGAAGTATATTTTTTGTTTTTTTGTTCAATCTTTTAATCGTGTTATTTAATCAATTATTCTAAAAAGTGTAACAGGTGAAACTGAGAGAAATTTTTGAATAATTGAAATATTTCTCAACTTGTACTTCAACTAACATCAAGAATATTGAAAGGAAAAATTCTCAAATTGTAACAAGCGCACATTGCTGAATTTAAAATTTCTAACTTAGTTAGACTGTCATAGAAAAGTGGAATGAAATCCTCAATATGCCTGATACAACTTTTATTTCTGAATTTCCTCATCTAAAATAAAAAACTTCAAAAACACACAGAATCAATGTTGAGTATCATGAGAAAACATGAAATTACAATAATTCGTAAAATACAATTGTATGCATGAAAAAGTATCATTTATTGAAAGATTGAGCAGAAAAAACAAAAAATATACTTCGCAAGAAGTGTTTTCAAGAAAAAAATCAGTATTACTAACCGTCAGAGACGTGTTAGGAGCGCATTTTTGACCAACATCATGTCGGAACACCATTGACCGACATGAATTTAAAAATAAATGAAGTAACTGTAATCTATGCATGAAGACCTGTTCAACGATATACCA
Organism: Polypedilum pembai; assembly: GCA_014622435.1. Classification (NCBI taxonomy): domain Eukaryota; kingdom Metazoa; phylum Arthropoda; class Insecta; order Diptera; family Chironomidae; genus Polypedilum; species Polypedilum pembai. The sequence continues at coordinate 51 of JACWBX010001796.1, read as the reverse complement.
TACTCATGTGTGTTGAAGTTTTTCAAAAATCATGGTCTAAGGCCTGAAGTC
>JACWBX010001795.1:28835-40826 GCA_014622435.1 Polypedilum pembai | reverse complement strand
TTTAAAAATCAATGATATTAAATTCTGGTTTTTCGATCATAACTCGTAAACCATATGATCTACTGTCTTTCCTCGATTATAAGAGCCGGCTCTTATATTCGAGGAAGACGGTAGAGCTCATACCTTTACACTACTTTGTTCATATTTTAATTCTCAAAGAATTATTAACTAGCAATAATCCCAAAAATCATAAATAATTTCAAATAACCATTTAAAATCAAGAAGTATAAATGCATCTTAAAATTCAAAAATAATTCAAGATCTGTAATTGCCAAAAATAAGCTACAATTTTACTTCAGGTAAACGAAAAAATCATAACATAATTTTGGTTATTCGTGTGAATTATCGAAAAAAAATCAATCTAAAGAATAATAACTCATTTTGAGAATCAAATCTTTTATATGCTTGTACTGAGTATTATTTTGTTATTACACTCTTATGTTGTTTTATTTCAATTTTGTGTAAGTGAGCCTGCCAGCATATCGACGTGACCTTGTGCGTAAAACGACACCGTAATCGGAATATCACATTTCCGGGATTATTGCTTATTGCCATGTCTCTTAACATTCTCATTTTGTGTGTTTGCGTTTAAAATTTTTCGTTTCTGTCGCTCGCTCTTTTTAAAATGAAAGGAATGGTTTGACATTTCTGTGACTTTTCGTGCAATTCTCCGAACATTTTCTAAACTTCTTTTTTTGTATATTTTTAGCTCAATGATGGATTTGATCAATAACTTTTTTTATGCGGTTTAATTCAAGCTTGGTGAGAGTGAAAAAAAAATTCAATTTCAAATCATGACCATAGCCGCCACATTTATCCCAATTTCTCAATTTTCTTTTGTGTGTAAAGCACTGACCATTGACTTTTTTATTTCATTTCTTTCTTTCTGTGTGTATGTATATGCGAGAGAGCGCGATTTTTTTTTGCATCATGATGGGCACAAGCTCGCGAGTGAGAGAGGACAAGACACGAAAGACGTTTCAGTGCTGTTGTTGTTGTTGATCTTCGAGAAGAGAAATTTGTAAATATTGGAACTGTTTATATCGACGAAAAAAAAGAAGGAAAAAACAGGTTTCAATACTTCAAAAGCGAAACGTGAACCGCTCTGTATGTGCGCGCGATATAACAACAGAAAATTTCATTTTAATATACCATTTTATTTCATGTTATTTTTCCTCTTTTATTCTTTTAAGCCATAGCAAAATATATAGTATGTAAAGGTTTTTTTCTCTCTTTCTTTCTTTCTTTTTCGTTCGCTTGTTCACTCGGTCTGCTATACACAATTTTTTTTACTTTATTTTATTTTTTTGGATGATGAAGGGGGAATGGAAGAAGTTTGAAATTGAAATTTATTCAAGTTGAAGTGCCTTTTAAATTTATTTACGTACTTACTTTTCTTACCTTTAGGTCATAATGTCAATGATGATTTTTTTTCTCTGCTAGCAATAAAAAACAGTTCCCTTCTTTTCATAGACGTGAGACTTGACATCTTCCTTCTCCCTTCTCTCTATTTCGTCAATTTTTATGTAGGAGGCAGGGAAAAATAAATTTCACTCTATGTGCGGGTTCTATTGATCCATTATATATTTTTCTTAAAGAAGATCTGTTATGATTCAAGAATAAAATAAAACAGAGGAAAATTTTCTTTCCTTCCTATTGCTCTCGCTGTTGGATTCCTTTAAATCATCGCTATGAAGGTAAATGCTTGCAAAAAGGCGCTTTAACATAAATTTTCCGACACATATATGTAATGCTTTTCTCCGGCAATTTTTCGAACGTCACAAAGGGTGGTTGTATGACTCGCGTGCACGTTCATTTACTCGGTTTAGGAATATAGCAAGATGAAGACACTGTGATTAATTACATTTTGATAGAAAGAAGTGTCATTTTAGACATTTAATAAAAGAATGCTATTCAATTTTATGATAGGGTTAATTTGAAAACTGTGTTTGAACTTTTTTAATGATAGATAAAATTCAGTCAAGAGTGAAATGATCGAAGATGCGTAAATGTAAAATTTTAATTTATTTATTTTTTTTTATAAATTCTGTCAAGTTTATTTTCCATATGATTATGCCAAAAGATTTTATTTTGATTCAAGTTCAATTAGTAGAAATCGCAAATTTTTGCAACTATGATTTTGTTTGATCACAATTTCTAAATTACAAAGTAATTTTCAATTTGCTTTCCAGTTTTAAAAGAAACATTTGAGTTGAACTTAATTTTAGGTTGATAAAAGAATTTCTACTGATATAAAAAGTTTTAAGCCAAAAATTGTCACTTAGAGAGCAAATTATTAAAATTGTAACTGCTGTAATAGTTTGAAAAAATAATAAATTCTGTCATTTCGGATCGACTGTAAAAAGCGAGTCTAAGCGCGATTCTAGTTCTTTCCGTTTACAGCAGAGCCCGAAATTGACTAAAAATTATATGCTAAGTTTAGTAGACTAAATTTAATTGACTTAAGTACAAATTTTTAGTCGTCTGCGGGCGAGTTTTCAGCTACCAGACTAAAAGGACGAAAAATAAAAGAAAGCTATAGTTTTTCGTTAAAAATTTCGAAGTTTTTCTGCCTTGGAACAAAAATAAAGAATATAATTTTACCTACAGGTTCCACAAATGAGATTATGGAAGAGAGAAAAAAAAGAATAAAAATTGGTTGATGGATGTGCATAGAGGGATATGAGACAAGGCAGCAAAAAAAGAAAAAGAATAAAATTAAAGACGCACATTGAGAGAGAGAAAGTTTTGCCTTTAGCTTCTAATTTATGAAAATTGAACGGCGTCGTCATCGTCAATTGCGATGCCTTCTAATCCTCTAGAATCGCTCAAAAATTCAATGAAGGACTAAATATGTATTAAAACAGCAGGCAGACGAGTTCAAGCCCACAATACGAACTGCATAAATTTGAAATTTTTATCCACCCCGAGAAACTCATTCTATAGAGATATATAGATGAAATTGTGTGTGCATGCAACCAAAATTCCACCCCTTCATATTTTATTGAATAAAATTATTTGATGTTGCTCTTTGATAATAATATGCTTTTCGCTTTCATATAAATTTCCTTTCGTTCGCTCTTGCTCCATTCAGTTGAAGAAAATGATGAGAAACATTTTCCGCCCTCACTCCATTGCTTTATAGAAAATTATTTTTCTCTCTTTTCGTACCACGAAAAAATGATTTTTTCTCTCTTTTTCTCTTTCTTAAATTTGCATAGACATTAATATTATTTTCTGTATCTATACATTTTTCAACATTATTATTTCTTTTTCTTTCCTTTTTCCTTTCTCTCTGTGTCGTATACGGATATCATCATCTACATATAAAATAGGGGATTATGAGTATAGAATTTCTTTTTCTTGCTCGCTCGCTTGCTTGCTCCTACACTTTGTGGAGGCATGCTTTTTTAACTTTGAAAAATTGTGTGAACAAAAAATTCTTTTCTTGTTGTTATTCACCTGAAGAAATTAAAATAATGTAATTATGGGCGATGTTTTTTGCTTCTTTCTTTCACTTTTCTATATATATATGTGTGTGAGGTGTTGCTGCCTTTTTGTAATATTTGAATTTTAAATTTTTATCATATTATGAATAAATGATACAGTTGCTTAAACATTGCTGTTCACTTTTCTCTTTCGCGTGAGGAATTTATTGTACAATTTTTTTATTATTCAATTGAGGTAGGTTCGCATTTTGTTGACGGAGGAATTAAGTCATGTTTGAGGAAATTCAACAAAAGAAAAGGTAAATTTTAGCAAAGGAAAGCAAGTTTTATTAAAATATAAAAGGTGTTAAAGATTTAAAAACTATGTTGAATTTTTTATTTAAAATTATAACGATTAAGCTTTTAGTTTTTGAGATAATTTGATTTTCAAGCTTAAAAAATTAATCAGCTTAAGTAAGCAACATTTTGAGTATAGAAAAATCCAAGGGAAAAAAACTTTAACTTTATGCCACGTTTTGCAATTTTTTACAGCTTCTTGCAACGTTTTACTGATGTTTTTTGCCTTGAAAAAATCTCGCAATTTAGCTATTCGTTTGTCAATTAAACGGTTAGTATAGAAACTATGACTGAAAATACATATTTAAGGACGTTTGTAGTAGAAATGAGCTATTAATTTAAGAAAAACTACAACATCAATAAAGTTTGAAAACTGCTTTTAAGAAAAAATAAAACCACAGTTGTTTCTGGTAAGCTCACCAGTTTTAGATGGTTTTTTAAATATTTCAAAATTGGAACTTTGCACATTGAAAAATTCTTTTGCTACTGATTCTATAAAGCTCCACGAGTTAAATGAAAATAAGCTAAAGATTTTTGCTTTAGTTGTGACTGACTTATATCAATTTTGGTCTTCGCCGGTTTTCTAAAAATTTCAAAATCAGGGAGACTAAAATTGAAATAAATAACCAGCCAACTCAACTGCAAATCTTAAAATAATTTTTAGTTTACATTATAGAATCAGGTAAAAAAGAGTTTTCAAAATTATGAAGCTTCAATTTGGAGTAGGGTTCACGATGTCGTGACCGGGTCGGGATTTCCCGATCCGGTCCCGTCCCGAGTCCCGATTTTTGCCCGGGACCAGGATCTCGTGAACCCCTATTTTGGAAATATTTATCAAACCGTGAAAAACTGACGAGTTTTGCCGGTAACAACTCTGAGCAATACAAAAATACAAATTGTCGCAATAAAAAAAAATTTTTTTGTAAAGAAAACCTAAGGAAATTAGTAGAAATATTAGCCATTAGTGACGTATTAAAGTACATTTTCTCGTGTCATATAAGTGTATTAATTGCAAAAGTAAAGTTGTAAAAATAATAAACGGTTTTGGGCTCTGCATTTGCAAAACTTTGTTCTTATCTTTATGGTTTTGTTGTTTTATTTGTAATTGAGCGAAAAACACTATACAAGTGACAATTTCAAACAGCGTTCAAACACGCTCTTATAAAAAATTTAAATTATCGAAGGACAATTCAGAATTTTCTAGACTGCATAAACAACTTTAAATTCGCAATGACAGACTTTTATTATGTAAAAACTGCCGTCTAAGCAAATTTTCATATATAAACGGCAAACTGAAACTTGACTGTGAACTTAAATCTTTAATTTTAATAATAATGTAATTATGTCCCACACAGCGAATGTCAGTAACTAAGCAAAAAATAGGAAAACCAAGATGAAAATTTATTGAATTTTTCCCATTTTCTAGGAAAATTTAATTGTTCTAAGAACCTAAAATCAATTCAAATATTTACACTTGGAAATTAAAACAATTTGTGAAATTTTTCCATTCTTTAATAGTCAAAATATTATATGATTATTTTAAGGTCAAATTTTATCAAGATTTAACCCAAATATTTAGCTTACAGCAAACAAAAACATCCTCAATAATGATAATTGAAGTGCGATCCCAATCTTTCGTCTACAACACTAAAATTCCTTTTATCGCAGTATATAAAATAGCCAAAAAAATGTGTAGAATTCATTATCAGTATGAAAGCAGCAAAAATATGAAAGGAAAAAAATCTTAATTAAATCCTAATTTCCATTTTCTTTTCATGTAGACATTATGCGCCCTTTCTCCTTCTCACTTGGTATAAAACATAATAGTTTATTATGTCAGAACCATTAAAACAATATTATTTATCATTTGTACTTTATCGTTTTACATATTTCACCCCCCTCTGATCTCATCTTGCTCACACTCTCAAATACACACAAAACAACGCAGCAGCAGCATTATGATTTTCACTAAATATAATCCCCTTCAGATTTTCCCTTAACATTTACGCAAAATGTGCTGTTGTTGTTGTCGTGAATACGCTCCTGAAAATTTGTAATTAGCTACTGAATTTCATTGAAATATAGTATTAAAAATAATTATACATTGTGAACTGTATATGCATATGTATAACTCATACGAACATGACATGAAATAGGGAAAATGTTTGTTGTTCATTGGCGGTGAGCTAGGTGGCGGTAGTAGAAGTAATCACCACCCAGCTATTGAATAAATGAAAATTTGATGAAGGAATGGGGCGGAAGCGAGAGAAAACTAAATATTTAATATATACATATATATTTTTGGGGAGAGAAGGAAAAAGTTATGCTATGAAAGTGTGCAATATTGAAAATATTCATGTTATGTTAATCCTCTCCTCTTTAACAATGCAAAAGAAGAAAAATTTCTACCACAAATTGTTTTTGTGTTGTTGAATTATTTGAAGTAACACATAACTGATTTTAAATTGAAATTTATTTTTATTTTTTCAACTTTTTCACCCTTGTACATGAAAGAAATATGAAAATTGCTAGGAGGAAGTTATAATTGAACATTTTCCTTCTTCTCATGTACTGTTCAGCTCTAATTGTTTTTTTTTTGTCTATAACAAGTTATGAACACTTTTAAACTTTGATTTTTCGAAAATTCAAGTTCGAAAAATAGTTTTATTTTCGAAAATGCGTTTTCGAAGAATTTTGAAAACAAAAACAATTTCGAAATTAATTTAAATACAAATTTTCACAATGAAGAGATAAATTATTCATTATAATTTTATTATAGTTAGTAATTTAAAGCGATTAAAAGAAATTTTTTTTTGACAAAATAAATCGTTCCATGTTAACGAACGTGTTTTAAATGTCCAAAGCTTGTTCTATCAAATGCGTTGCAGTAATTAGATAAAATTTCACTTCCCTATCATTGAAAATTAATTTTATCAAACAAGAGAGGGTTGAAAAACACGTTCATTTCCATTCATCCACAAAAAACTAATTAAACTGCATCAAACATTCCATTCTGTCAAAAATGAGCAACAACAGCAAAGCGAACGAAAAATTCTTTAAATATTTTTATCTCATCTCACAAATCACCATTCAGCACATTTTCATAAAAGAGCGGCAATGCATATACACACAAAAATGCCGTAAAACGTTTTTCGATTGAGCACCTCATAATGATTCTTTTTTTATTTTTATTTTCAATGAAAAGGCATCAAAGAAGATCAATCAAATTTCAATTCTTTTCACTCATCAACATCATCATCATCATCATTCGCCGTCTCTCGCGTAAGAGAGAAAGAGAAGAAGATTTCAATGTTAATGTATGTATGAAAGGCAGTCAATTTATATTTTAGCCCCAAATTGATATGAAAATAAAGAAGAATTTCTCTATTTCTCTCTCTATCAAAGCATAAGAGAATGAGTCCATGAGTGAGAAGGAAATTTCTAAAAAAAAGCAATTTGATGGAAATTTGTTTGGCATGTGAGAACACTATGCTTTACTGCTTGCTGTTGTCTGTAGTATGTAAGGAATAACAACAAAAAAAATATTTCTTTTATGGCACTTAGGCTCATAAATTTTTTGATTTTTCATCGCTACCATTTGATTGTGCAAAATGGATTGTGCGATATGTACATAAGAGTGAAAGAAGAGACGACAGAATATTTTTGTTGAATTTAAGTTTAATATATTCAGCATTTTATATATGCATTGGATGGATATGGTAAAATTTTTGCTTTTATGAACAAGGGATGCGACACTAAAGTAAAAGTTAATGGATTTTTGAAAATTTTTAGGGGAATTGATTTGAGCAAAACAAAATACAACTAATTACAGCTAATGACTTTTGTTAGGGCAAAAAAGTAATTTGCAATGAAATGCTGTTTTGGAAATGTGTGGGAAATAACTTTAATTGTTATTTTTAAGAGCTCTTTTTTCTTTGACAAAAAAAAGAAACTTGATTTTACCGTACAACATGTCAATTTTTCAATAATAAATTAAATGTTATTAAGACTAAAAAAGTAGAAATATCACGGAATTTAATATTATTAAATTATCAAGATTTGAATCCTAATTTATATCATAATATGTTTATTTTTAACTTAAATTTTTGCAAAATTCTAACAAATTTCCTACTTAAAGATCGAAATTCCATTGCGATTAGCTAAATTTATTGAATTTAAAAAACAATAATCGTCTTGTATTTAGTTGTATTTAAGTCAAGACCTGAGAACTCTTTTTGCTTATTATGATTATTTTTTGACTCGATTTTATTTCTTTGTCAAAATCTCGATTTTCTCATCATAATCTTTACTTTTTATGATTGTTTCTCTGCTTCTATAAGTAAATAAGTAATTGTTCATTAAAATATCTGTCTAAATATTTACAAAATTTGGGATCAAATTGAAATAAAAAAAAATTAAACTGGGATCAAACATTTTTAAAAGAGTTCTCGGGCCTTGATTTAAGTTCAAAATTATTTGATTAAAATAAATAAATTTTAAATTGAAAAATCAGTTTTGAATTTGATTTAATAAATTTTTCAACTAAAATTCAATTAATTTTTATTGATTTAAAATATTCAGCGAGTTTCTTGGTAATAATTAGGATTCGGAAATATGCTTATAAGAAGAAAATGTATGCGCATACTTCTTTATTTTAAAAAGCGTAATAATACTCATATTCTCAACCAAAAAACTTCATAAACACTGAACGTAACTGATTTAAAGCTGCTAAGCTAGCATTAAAAAAGTCTAAGAAGACTTTGACATGTTAAAATATTAATTATGTACGAATAAAAAATTATTATTAAAAACTTCAACCTAAAATTAATCGATTAGTATTTTTTTATAGTTGACCTAATTTAGCTGACATTTTAGTTAATCATGGAACGATTTCAAACTCTGTTTTAACTTAATTTTTAGTAAAAAAATATCACACATCAGTAAACATTTTTCAAATTATTTAACAATTTTTTCAAGCAATTGCTAACATAAATCGACAGCTAGAAAAGCGATTAATAATTCAATTTATAAAAAAGTGTGTAAAAAAGAAGAGAGAAGTTTCAACCCCTTTCTAAAATATAAAATCAAAAAATCATACAGTATTATAATATTCCACACTCTCACTCTCTGTCTCTATGTTTTTCGTTCTGCCACCCTAGTGAAGCGCAAAAGAGACAAAAAATTGACATTATAGCAGCGAAAGTTTTGTTAGCAGCAGTGAATGAATGAACGAACGATAAATATGAGGACTTTAAAAAACACACAACAGCAGCGAATGAAATAAAATAAAAAACACTGTCGAATGCAGACAGAAAGAGGAAAAAAGCAGTAATAGTGGCAGCAAGAAGCAATGAGCATATAATAAAAAAGGCAACATTTTGAAGGATGAAAGGGATATAGGCAAACAAGGGGTGCTTCACACTCAATTGCATTAAATCAAGTTGTTATAGTGAATTTATTCGATTGCAATCTATGTTTGTAATGTGCCATGGCTTTTTTTCCTCATTCAATCCCAAATGGCAGCAATTCTTCTTCGTTCTTCCCTCACTCGTACTCAAATTGCCGAAGTTTCTTTTCGACAATGACTAAATTGAAAGAGAATTGAGCAAAAGTTGCTAAAAGATTTTTTTTTACTCTCGTGAACAAATTCAGGGGGGTTGCACGATAAATTTCTACTATCGAGTGTGATTTTTATCCCCTATTGCATTATTCACTCTTGACTATTTCGCTATCTCACCCCGAAACGAACTACTGTCGATTTAAAAATGAAATGGCAATAAATTATCGACGATAATCACTCGATAATGACGTTTCGATATATTATGGATTGTTCTTATACATTTTTCAATACGCAGGCAAAGTCACGACTTATACAATTGAATAATGAAAAAAAAAGTTCGTCGCAGTCCTTGATTAGTTGAATGCGGATGTTCTCTTTCATTTTTTTTTTCTTCATAATTTATTACTTAATAACCTTCTTTTAATTCATTCAATATAAATAAAAACTTTAGATATTTTATTATTGAATGCTTGATACACTCATTTAATGCCTTATGCCGCAATAGATCTGATAATCTGCAACCGAGAAATGTGTTGAGCCACAGGTTTTAAAACGCTTAAAAAGGGAAATGTGATGACTTAATCAAGCAGATTTTTTGACTGTTTAATCTTCTTTTGGAAATAAAATTTTTTGACTTTTTCAAAAATATTGTTAAATTTTGAATTTTTTAGAACTTTTACTTTTTGAATTTTTGAAAACCGTTAAAATTTAAAATCAATTATCTTTTCTAAATGCGCTTTAATCTTCAAAAGATCATAAAAAACCACATAGAAACGATACAGACCTCAATCAGTAGTTGCAGATGTTAATATTCTCTCTCCTTCTCATGTAGTTTTTTATTACTCACTTTGTTCGAACTTGAAAAGGAATTAGTTATTGTGTATGTTTATGATATTAATGTTGTGTAGTAGAAATAGGAATAAATTGTACTAAGCATGTGTCTACATTGTACAATATAGCGGTATCAATTGCATTTATATTTATCAAGAGAGAGAGAAGAAGGAGGAAACGAGAGAAAGTGAGAGATATATGAGAAATAATAATTATGATAGCCAATATGTGTCGTTCTTCTTACTTGTTCTCTTGTAACTACAGTTACAAACATATTCATTATTTGATTTTGATATTCTTATTAAATGTGTACAAATGAATAAATACTTCATCTCATAGCAAAAAAAAGAAGGGGTTGGATAGGTTATGTGCCATACAAGAAAAATAAAAATTAATTCGCATTGAGATTATCTCGCTGAATGACTTTTTTTTATTTATAGAATGGCTTAACTTATGGTTGTAAATTTTTTCATATCAAGCATATTTATCGATATGAATTTATAGATGACAGCATTTTAATCATCTTTCTCTTTATCTTTTCATCGTGTTCGGCGTGCATAAAAGAAGTGAGGATAATGTGTTGAAACAAAGAGCTAAAATGTTTAATATTGCGAGACAGACAGAGAGATGTGGGTTGAATATGATGAAGCTTAAGTTTTTATAACAAAAATCAATAGATTGCCACCACTTACCAGATTACAACCAAACATGCTACAATTTAGACATAAATAATAATTTCTCTCCTTCTCTCTTTTCTATTGTGCCCACAAAAAGACCTTAATACCCAAAACGAGCTAGCAAAATTGAGAGAGATCCAATAGACACCTAAAATGTGAGGATTATTTCCTCATTATTATCCAAATCTCATGTAATATTTATTAAATTTTCATACCCAACATCAAATTAACCTTTCTTCCTCATACAACTTTACTTCAAATAATCAAATTTTCAAAATTGTATTTTAATAGACTCAAAAACATTTATTTTTTTCCTACCACTGTCACAAAATTTAATCGATAATTTTTCTATAATACCATGATGATGGAAAAATCACCACTCTTTTTTATATTCAGTAAAACATGATGGAGTATGAGGGAAAAAGAGAATTATTGTTGCTATTAAAATTGAAAAAATATTTTACGCTGATTTTCCTCTCCATTTGTGTAATTTTAATTTTTTTTAAACGAACATAATCCCTTTTTAATTGACTATTAACCGAAAAACATTTTTATTCTCTTTATTTTTTGTTATATCTTGGAAGGTCAAATAAATGTTTAATGTTTTTCTATTTTAAATTGGATTGAGTTTATCAAATTTAAAAACATTCAAAATTTTAACCGTTGAGATTTCAATTTGAAAACCAGAAGATCTCTATTGATCGTTATTTTTCTTAATTTCAAATTTTAGCGTGTTTTTCAATAAAAATCCAAAATTTTTGTAATAAAATGCGTTCAAATTCAAGAAAATTTAGATTCAAATTTGAGCAAAAATAACAATTACTTTACGTATACTCAGAGAAAAAATTTCACTAGAATGTTAGTGAATCTCTAAAAGAAATAATTTCACTAAAAAGTAGTAAAATTTTCTAAAATAATTGTAAAAATTCATTTTTTCACTAGACTTTTAGTGAATTTCACTAATAATCTTGTGAATGCAAATATTAATAAAAAGTTAGAGAAAATCGCTAAAAATTTAGTGAACTTTTTACTAATATTTTAGTGAATATCACAAATACATTAGTGATAATTTTTTCGAGAAAATAGCAAAATAAAATGCCTTTTCAATTAATTTTCAAGATATGAAATTATTTAATTC
>JACWBX010001795.1:10383-21632 GCA_014622435.1 Polypedilum pembai | reverse complement strand
ATAAATTCTATAGCATGCGAATTTATAGTCTTCTGTTTCTGCTGCATGCTGCAAAATCTACTGCTGTGTTTTATAAATTAAATTTTTATTAGCTTTCAACTTGAAATGTAGACAAAGAGCACAATTTTTGGATATAAATTTTAATAACTTTTTGTTCATTTAATATTAAAATTTAGCATTAAAAAAAAATTTTTATCTGAATTGAATTTCTCCGATTTCGTATAATTTAAACAAAGAATTTTTTACCGTATTTAGTAGAAAATTATAAGAAAAATTAAAGCAAGGAATTTTTATGAAAGAAATGAGACATTAATAAAAATTAAACAATTAATAATTAATTAATTAAACTAAAATATAAAAATTTTCAAAATTTTGAATTTTAAAACCAGAGGAAAATGTTTTTGACAAGGCCTGAGAATTCTTTAAATAATTTTTGATATTTTTGGATATTTTGATATTTTTTGTTATTTTGATATTTGATATCACGATTTTTTCTTTTACTCCTTTGTGTTATTGTTTTTAAACTGTAGTAGCTCTTTCAGTAAAGTCCCTTCCAAAAAATTTTTTTTCCGAAAAGCAAAGGTACATTGATTCGAAATATCAAAAAATATCAAAAGAGTTCTCAGGCCTTGGTTTTTGACGAATTTAATTTTCTTTCATTATTTTTATGCTATTTTCATCACTTTTGTCTGTTTATGTTAATAAAATTTCATGTAAAAAATTTTTTCAATTCATATACTGCTAGAATTTTCTTAATCTGTCACTTTAATTTTTTCACTCAATACAGTAAGCAAATAAAATTTAAAAAAAAATAGAATATTAAAAACATAATAAAAGCCAAAATGCTGAATTCATTGAGAAAAATCTGAATTTCATTTGTTATTATTAATTTTTTGTCAGAATTATTTTCTTAAAAGCTCGACACTCATTAAAAAGATTTAATTACTTAAATTCATTCTTTTAATTTTTTTTTACATATCTCAGCCTTGATTTTCTCCCTGCTCTGAACAAAAATCAAATTTTAAACTTCAAAAATTATAAATTGCATTGACAAAAAAATGTTTTATTCAAATTGCATAACAAAATTTCCAAGGACGGATGTGTCTCATTCGTTTTAATAATACAGCACTAATTCTTCAAATAACATTTGAATTCTATCCGCTCTCACTCTTTTTCTCTCTCATTCACAATAGTTGTTTCCTCCAACAACAACAACAAAAAAAAAATATTCAATTTCCAATAATGGCTAAAAACAATCAATCAATTAGTTTTTTTTTGTCTCTCACTCTAGTTCTCTTACTCAATTGAAAAATTGTGCAAAATTGATTTACCCTTCGATTTGTGACTATTTCATTGAAATTATTTAGAGACAACTAAATTTTTTTTTTTTGGGTTATTTATTAAAAAATTTCTTTATTAACGAAACGTGAATTGTGCTACATTTTCCGGTTCTGTTTTATTATTTTTGAACAAATATTAAAGAAATTTATTTGCTCTTCATATCCTCAATAATAAGTAAAATAAACAAACTATTTGGTGTACTTTATAAGGCATGCATTCATGCTAAGCCAGAGTGAGGAAAATAATCTTTTAAATAGACAGAATTTTTTATTTTTCTCTTACATTTTATAATTAATGAGAACATAAAACATTTGTTTATGCGTCATGTTTTACGAGACGATTTATGAGCTTACTAGGGAAGATGTGAGGAGAGCGGAATTTTCTGTGTATTTTAAAATCAACTGAGGGAGAACGTCAGCATTCGAGATTGAAGTTTCACTTTTTTAATGATTCATAGAATTTTCTTAAATTGCAGAATTGATGGTGTGTGATTTATTTTTATTGCATGATGAGATTGTGATTAATTTGACTTTTTTTAAATAAAAAAATCTCTTTTTAAATTGAATCAAAGCTGACGATTGATGAAAATTGCTAAGTGAAATTAATTTCAATTTTCGATGATTGAGAAAAAAAACTGTCTTGTAAATAAATTGATTAAAAAGACTATCAGCAAGGGTTCTGAATAAATTTTAATTTTGTGCTTTTGGAATTTTACTTAGAATTTCAAAAATTTCTTTCTATTTCATTGAAGAAACTTTAAAGAAATTTCATTAAAATATCAAAACTTTTGGTCATTTAATTGCTCTTAAAATTCCAAAAACTTTTGTTTAATGTTATGCTTAATTAACTTTATCATCTTGACCACAAACATTTTTATTTCAATACAAAATTCTTGAGTAAAGCCGTAAAATTACAATTTGTAAGCCTCAAAATCACTTGCAAATGATTTATGTTAAAATTACGACAATTTTCAAATTTAAAAATGGTTTTTTGCTCATAAAATGTCAATTAGGAGTCAAAAAATATTCTTCATTGTCTTTGACACAGATAATCATGTCATCAGGAAAAAAAACTTAAAATAAGACAAGAAAAGTGTTTAAAATAAACCCTAATAAATCATTTAAAAACTCGCAAAAAAATCAAGCAGCAGAAGCAGAAGCAGAAAAATATTTTACTGCAATAAAACTATCCACATAAATCTCCTCGACATCACAAAAAAAATATCTCATGTGAAATCACAAAAACTAAATCACCAATTTATTTAATTAAAAAGCACTCAAAAAGATTGAACAAAATTGTGTTTGCAACAAAGGCAGGTTCAATGCCTCAACACCTAATCAAATCAATCTACATTTATTTATAAAATTGTCCACCTCTTGACATAAATCACATAAAGTGTCTCTGACACAAAGGCGATTTAAATGTTTTTTTATGACTCATGAGATCATGTCAGTGTACCTTTTTCTTCCTCTCTCTCTCTCTTGCTCGTGTACATGCAAAGAGTATATAAAAGAAGGGAATAAGAGAATAATAAGAAGAAGTAAAAAAATATCAACATCGATTAAGTACGTAAATAATATAACAAGTTTTCATGCTTGTGCTTGTACTTGCTTGCTTGCTCATTCTCTCTCAACAAAAGAGCAATGAGGGTTAAAGGTGAACAAAATATTTCATGTCTAAGCAGTGTCGGTCGCCTATTAAAATCATTTAAAAACTTTTTTGCTATTATGCTTGTGCCATTTTAATTGCCACATTGGCTACCTTTTAAAACAAACATATTACCAATAAACGTTGAACTTTACTTGTCACAAAATTACATTTTGGTATTTGTACTTAATGCTGCTCGATGTGTGGTGTAATTTGTAATAAGTAATGTTCATGAGAAAATAATTTAAAAGTCTTATGCATACAATGACTTTTTCTCTTTTTGTTTGGTAATTTTTAGAGCCATTATGAGGGATTTAAAACTCTCAGCAAGGCTTCTGAGTACTTTATTTATTGGATTTTTATTTCAGGCTTAGTGTGCTGCATTTTATAATATAAAAGAGAAAAAATATAAAAAATATTTTGAGTATTTTTTGCCTTTTTTGTATGTCAATTAGTGTGAGCTTGTAAAGTAAACAAATTTGGAAATTGAAAATGATTGAAATTGAGAAATCAAATCATGAAGGAAAGCTTCTTAACTTGAATTGACCATCAGCTTATGAAACCGCCTACTTTGATTTATTTTCTATTCAAATGTTCATTGAATAAGAATTTTAAATGCAAATTATGCTATTTATTCAATGCCAATTCACCCGTGAACTATTGAAGAGAAGTTTATGACTAATTTTAAGATATTCGATGACTATTATGCAATAATTTGCCATTTACCTAATAAACATGATATTTGATGGTCTGATTTTTTATTTGCCAATTCATTCATAAATTTTACTGACAGCAATTTATGCCAATTAAGATTGGTCAACTATCAATAAAATATTTTACAATCTCTCTCTCTAATTAGATACAATTCATTAGAAAATTTACTTAAAATAATCAGCTCAAATCCGTTATAAACACACATTTTAATAATTTATGAAATAAATAACTCAGTAGACTAAGAGAGAGAGATTATTAATAAATTTTCATTGAACCGATGGTAATGAATCATGCTTGACCGACTTTAGCATAATGTCTTGTTTCAAAGCACCTTCTTGGAATTTTGAATTTAAAATTAAAAAAATTTCACTCTCTATAATTTTGTATGCATGTGTGTCTCTTTTGTGTGTCTCGATCCCAAATAATAATTCGATAATAATTCTCACTAATGGCTAATCAACGCTCACTTTGTTTGCTTCATTCATCCGACTCTCTCTCACTCTGTCGTTCCTTTCTTTGTTTTCCTTTACAGTCAGTTTGCTTCTAGAGAGAAAAAAATGTATGTACTCATTGTATATTGAAATACCTAGAAATTGTATAGAAAAAGAGTCAACAGGGGGTTGAATTCTCTTTATATATATTTCTTTTGTTCCCTCAGCCTGAAAAAAAAATTGAAATTTGTTGTTTTCTTTTTTTTGTAAAAGCAAAGCGGACTGGAATTAAAGATGGTCAGTTCCTTTTCACCTGGCTATCTTTTATATGCACTATATAGTGCTCGTAAATCGTGCAACATAAATGAAAATAAAATTGTTATATTATTTTTGAAGAAAGAGAGGAAGTTTTAAAAAATTCATTTCATTTCGGGGAGGATTGCAATGTTAAAAGAGAGAGAGAAGAAAAGACAGTCCCGGAAATGATTATCTAATTTATGTTTTTTAAAAGACCTTTTTTTCGCCTAGATGGGTATCGGAAGATAAATAAATATCTATAAAATGAAGCAACACACGAGAGAGAAATAAATATAACAATGCTAGTCATGCTATAGGTGAAACAGCTATGTTAACAACAATTAACATGCCTACGAGTCATTATTGCAAATGACACAAGAAAAAAAGCGACACAGCGTGTGTATACACTTCTTATATAAATGTTGGACGAGACAAAAGAGACTAAATGAGGAAAAATAAAACTTTTTTTATTATATTTCTGTTTCTCGCAAAAAATACACATATAAGCGAGCAATGAAAGAAAGAAAGAAAGATTCATTTCGTGTGTCAACAAATAGAAATAAACATCACGTAGATAATAGATGAGGATTTTTCCTCATCACGAGATAGAAAAAAAATAAAGAATAAAAGAATTCAGCAGCAGCATCAGTTTTGATTATAATGAGGAACTTCATTTTGTGCTTACTTCATTTTCATGAAAGACTGAAGCTTTCATATGAGAAAGAGGGTGGAAGAAGCATTGAAAATGATGATTGAGTAACTAACTAACTAACTAACTACATTAGAAAAAGATATGTGAGAAGCATTTAATATTAATAAGATGAGGGAGAGTTGTAGGTTGATGATGATTATAAAACAGAACATAGCAAAAAAAAAATAAAAAAAGAAAACGTGATAATGACTGTGTTAAGTATCACATTTTTTTATCGATCTATTAAAACATTTTAAACATTATTTTCATCCTTCCTTGACATAATTTGAATTTCATTTTTTATACAATCGATAGAATTTGAAAGTACAATAAAATTCACCTTGATTAACACAGCAGACATAAATAAATGAAATTTTGAAATGTCTTAATGCATCAAACATGTTTAACCATTTATTATTTGCGAAATGGGAAACAAATATTAAAAAAATATGTAGAAATTTCTGTATTTCTATGACTCCATGCATTCATCATTTTTTTTGATGACCCAAATATATATTGCTCACGTAGAGAAGCACAATGACAATGCCGAAATAAAAGAAAACGTGTATCGATGAAATAGAGCAAAATAAAAATTCTCTTTTCTAAATAATCAACTTTTTGGTTCCATCATCAGCCACACACACACACACATTTGCCCTCTAGCAGAATATTTCAATTAAAATTTTCATCGGAAGCGAAAAATATTTTTCAAACACAAACATTTCTCTTTTATTTATGTTACTCAATATGCTTCATGAATAAACATCTCTCATCACATCATCATAATCATTCTGTCTATGGTATGGCATTTCCGAATAGTCAATTTAATATTCAACAACAATATCAAATTTCATAAGGAGAATGAAAAAGTTTTTTTTTCTCTTTTTTTTTGCTCACAGGTGTAATATTGTCTCTTTCATAAATAGAGAAAAACATTTCATAATTGGAAAGAAATTTTTAAAAATTTTTCATTATGAAATTAAATTTTATAACAGTTTATAACAGTTTTTATATTATTTTATAACAACTTATAACAGTTTAACTCCTTGTATATGCCAACAATTAAAATATTTTTCTCAGTGTCACTACATGATAAACAACAAGGGTTTGTTTTAAATTTTCAAAAATTTCTACCTCTCTATCATTCAATTTTATCTGTCTATACAAATACAATTCAAAATGGAAAATTAATATTCGAGAAATATGAAAATTCCTTTTGATGAAAGCAACAGCAAGCAAGAGAGAAACTTTTTGTATCAATCGTATCATATTGCTATTGGACATGTCAGTTACATGTGCCTAAACATTTCAAAATTTTGCATTTCTTCTTTTTTGCTTTTATTCTGTCTATTTTGGTTTCAGACATGCTCATTTATGTCTTCCTCTCCTCATCCTATGTTTTCTTCTTTTTTTCACTACTGCTTCTGTATTGTCTGTACACAGAGAGAGAGAGAGAGGATTAGAATTATGATTTTGTGGTTATTTGAATGAATGGAAATATTTTTGGGAATATTGTTAATTATTCATCAACATAATAGTGATAAAGAAGGGATAAGAATAGCAATAGACAGAGAGAATTTTTGGCTAGTTTATTTTTTTATGAAAATCTGTCTCTCATGCTGGAAATATTAAAATATTTAAGATTCTGTTTATTCAACTTTTTGTGGTTTCTCGGTTCGATAAATCTTTATTATATATGAGTAAGAAAGAGCAATTTGGTTAGGCAAATCACTCAAAAGACACTTGTCTCACATGAAATTTGTTTTTGACTCTTTCAAAAAACATTGAAAATTAGTTAAAGCGTAAAGAAACAGGTTTATATGAGTGAGAGATAAATATCAGAATGATCAATCTTTCCCATGATTTGTTACTACATTATTAAAGTCAGAGCATGGAAATTCGAATGGTTAATGGAGTGAGCAATATGTATGGCTTCAGTTTTGTGAGAATATTTTGTTGGAAAACACAAAAAGTTTAGTCAAGTTCAAATCATTTGATAAACAATAATAAAGACAACAAAAATTTCCGACTAAATCACAAATAATCTAACTAATTTTCTCAAATAAATACTCTCAACGCCTTATTGTTTCACTGAAATTGAAATTAAATCAAGTTCAATAAACTACCGTATAATTATTTACATTTCAATCAAAAAGCACAGCACAACATTATTTTGTCAAATTTAAATTACTAATTCAAGAAAGACATGAACATAATGGTCATTTTTTGACTTATTAATTATATAAACGACAACTTCACTTTTTATAAAATAACCAAAATTCCCTCAACCAACACCCACAACAGAGCATTCCTTTCTTACTCTTCGATTTCTCCTTCATCACATTGACGAACACGAAATAAAATCAATGTTCAATCATCCGGAAGTAATTTTACATTTTCATTCTTTATTTCTTTTTATACCTACCTAATTTGCATTCATTTTGCAGTTCACAAGTAATTTTCAAGTCACCTAAGTGGCATTCGAGAATGTTAATTGACGATTACCTTGAATACTCAAGTCTTTGACGGAATTTGACAATTTTACTGAATGAATCATTGTTGTGCGCTAGTTCAAATATAAAAAAAATAATTATTTGGTCTTAATTGGACATTTTGTCATTTAATGACTGCTTCTCTCTTTGGTGTGAGTCAACAATGTGCAAAGATGCGGAAAATTACTTTTTTCTTAGAAATTGGCAGTAATTGACATTGTCTCATTTGAATAATGAGGATGACTTCTTTTTGGTTTTTTTTGTAGAATAAAAAGTTGTAACAATGAAGAAAAGAAGAAAATTTTCTGAGAAATTTTGAAGCTTAATAAAGAAGATTCTAAAAGCTTCAGCTAATTGACTAATTAGAGTCAAACAAAAACCAATTAAATTAATCCATTTCAAATCAAGCTAAAGCTCGTTTGAGATTCATTAAAAATGCATGAAACAATTTTCCATCCCATATGATATACAAACAGCTCATATATACATATGCCACACAACTCACAACACACAATTAATCAATAAACCGTGAAAAACGAAGAAAAATATTTTTCATGTCAAATCGAGAATATTGTTTCAAGTCAGTCAAAAAAATAAAGAATGAATTTTTATTTACGTTTCAAAACCATTCATTCACATGACACGACACGACATTTTGAAGAAAAAATTCTTTCCTCGGGTGGCGAACAAGCAAAGCAAGCAAGCAAGAAAAAAGTAAAGTTTTTTATATTTTTACCGTTGGAAATGGAAATGCTGAAATTCTCTCATCATCCCACACACAAACATTTATCTACGGGAGAAAAAAAATGTTGTATAAACTGTAACCCACAACATTATGCCAATATAAAAACCAACATCATCATCAACAACAATTTATGTACTGATTTTATTTAAATTGAAACTAGTAGAAAAAGAAAGTAATCTGCTTCTTTATATTTGACAAAATAAATGTTCTTTGTCAGGTAAATTTTATGAAAGTGACAGTTTTTTAAGAACAAATTTAAATTTTTGGAATGGAATTTGTACTTTGTTTTTAAAAGATAATCTCTTTATTTTCATTAAGTCATTAAAGTTAAATTTAATAGAATAATTTTCTCTAATTAAACGAATCATTATCAATTTTTGAATTTTTAATCAAGTTTATTTACATTTTAATTTTTAGTACTAAGAAATGTACTAAATTATTAATATCAATTAGGCACGAAGGAAAAAATTTTGCCAGTTTTTATCACTCTGTTAACGTGTCTATCTCCTTGCAATTAGGCTGCAAAAGCCATTCGAATTGAAATTGTAAGCTTATAAAAAGTTGAACTGACTTCTAATGATAGTTTTTCTATTTATCTACAGATTTCGTCTTTTTACATTTAAAATACAATATTCCAGGCCTATGCACTCATTTCTTTCAATCTGCTTTTTTGTATTTCTTCTTTTGTACTTAAAAACACCTTTTTTACTTCTACATTTGAGTCTATAGACCTTAAGGAAGTTCAGAACAAAAAACAGATCTGAATGGCTTTTTTATTCGACTAAACACAATAATTCAAGATTTCAAAGCTCTTTGATTTTAGCTTCAAATTGATGGTATAATCAAAATAATCAATAAAATAAATTTTAATCTTTTGATTGTACTCAATTGAAGTTAAATAAAATAGAAATTTACTATTTGTTTCTCTCAAATAAAATCATACAAAAAATCAAATGAATTCAAAAAATTCTCACACCTTGAACTAATTAATGTCTATAAATTTGATTTTAAATTTTTGCAACCAAACACTGTCATTGATACATGTTAAGCAGCTTATCATGCAACAAATTATTGATTAAAACATTAAAAGAAGTTTTTCAACCTTTCAAAGTGCCTGCAACAAATCAATTTCACCACATATAACATCAAAAGCAACAAAATTTAATAAAAAAATGTTAAAATTGATTTTATGATTGCGCTTTTGATGTTTTATTGAAAGGGATTATTGAAAAAGTTATACTCAAACATTTATTAATATTTATTTGCAAGAGAGTAAAGGAAAGAAAAATATCAAATGTAATATTCATTCCGCAACCAGTTTATTTACTTTGGTGAGTTGATTAAATGGCTTGACAAAAACACATGCACGACAAATGCCACTACGGGTAAAAAGTTGATATTTTTTGATTATTCAGCCGTGCACAATTGCGCGCACACGAATAATAATAATAATAATAAATTTGAAATGAAAATTGTGAAGATTGAACATTGAGAAAATTGCTCTACAGTGAGTTGTCAATATTCGCTTGAGAATGAACAAAATTATGATTTATTGAGAAGCAATATTTTCAGTATCATCGATCATTTTCTAGAGAAGTGACGGTAGAATCGAAAAAAAAACTCAATTTAAAGAAAATTATAGAAAGAAAGTTTGACCTTCTCACCTCTTTTCATTGTTGTAATTTATAATCACTTTAGCTGCTGCTGCTGCTATAGCAAGAACTTCCATTTTTCATGATGATATGAGCACTTACAAGTCTACGTGACACAACTACGCTCTTTCTTTATGCACTTGAGAAAGCATCTATCTATAACAACAATATCAATGAGGAAAAAACCCTTGGCAACTGTGAGTGGAGATTATCCATTCTTTTTTGGTTTGAAATACATATATACGCTTTAGAGCAAGCAAAATGTTGATAAGATTTTGATTGTTTACGAGCATAACACCCGAGATGTTTCTGTAAAATAATACATACACATTTTTCTCCCCCATCATTTTTTGTCACCACACACACAGTTATTGTTGTTGTTGTTGTTGTCATGTGACAAAAAGGAAACAGTACGATAGAGAGGATAAAATTTATTTAAGCCTGAAAGGAGTGTGAGTGAAAAATGCAATCATGTATTATGTGACATTAATATTCATGAAAGTATTTTAATCGACTTATGATTGAACATTAGTCTGATGCATGCACAAGAGACCCGGATAGATGGCAAAATAGATTATGCACATACAGTTTTTGGGGAGATAAATTATTCTTATTTCGAGACAAAATTGCATAATTAGAATTAGTGTCCATGCTGGGTTAGTTTTTTTCCCTCAATTTGGATCATTTATTAAATCTAAGGGATTATTACAATGTTACTGTAAGAGACAATGACTAAATCCTTCTCGCACAGGAACTTAAAAATAAATGATAACTTTATGCTTGTAAAATGATATTTTTATTCATTGATATAATGACATAAAATATAATTGCTTTGAATAGCCCAAATAAAGTATGAAAAATAAAATATGAATGGATAATATTCCAGAAATGTGAATAGCAAGTAACGAGAAATAATATGTGAATGATTTTATCGCTGAAAATAAATATAAAGCAGTATAAAATATAAAATAAAAGCCTAAGCTTACAAATGTCTTCTTCTCTGCTCGGCGGACAAAAGGAAAAGAAATAAAAGTTCAATAATTTTGAACTTATAAAAAAGTGGGCATTTTGGGCGTTAATGAAAATGCGCGAAAATACAAATATAAAAATAATAATCATGACGAACAGCGACATTACAATGATAATGTCTTTCATCTCTCTCACTATGACTTCATTTTATTGATATTTTTATGGCATAAAAATATTATTTTTTAAATGAGCTTCACTTTGATTTATTGC
>JACWBX010001795.1:0-10363 GCA_014622435.1 Polypedilum pembai | reverse complement strand
CATACAGTTTTTGGGGAGATAAATTATTCTTATTTCGAGACAAAATTGCATAATTAGAATTAGTGTCCATGCTGGGTTAGTTTTTTTCCCTCAATTTGGATCATTTATTAAATCTAAGGGATTATTACAATGATAATGTCTTTCATCTCTCTCACTATGACTTCATTTTATTGATATTTTTATGGCATAAAAATATTATTTTTTAAATGAGCTTCACTTTGATTTATTGCTATTGTGCATTGTTGCGGAATGATTTTATACTTTTTTCTTTCCTTTTTTTGCTAGAGTAGCAAGTTGAGAGTCGTAATGTAATAACTTTACGGATGAATTGAAATTAAGTTGTTTAATATCTCTTTATAAAAGAGTTTGAAGGATCTTTTCGATTGATGTTAATGGTCAATGAGTGAATTTGACCTTTTTTGTGCATAGTTTCATCATAATTGATCATTTTCATTAGTCATTAGTCATTTTCATAAGACATTTAACAAATTTTTACTTTCCCACTCCTAAAAACAAATGTCAATGCAGTCAGACTTAATGCAAATTTATCTTTCGTTGACACTTTTTTAATTCTTTTGTTTCTATTGTTAAGAATTTGGCATAAATAAACTCAAATTCATGACTAACAAACCATTGAAAGAATGAAGACAAAAAAAAGCTTAACAATGCTACAAAAAACTGGGCAAAGCTGCACTTCACGTAGATTAAAACTGTTTATGATATATGATAAAGCTATAAAAACTGTCTTGCCTTGAATATTTTCTTCTTTTTTGCTTCTTACAATTTGTTTAACATTCAAGAATTCTGCAATTAAATGTAGAAATGTTTTACATCAAGGTAGTCTGTAGTCATGACTCTTAAATTGGATTTAAAAAAAGTGAACAGTTAGATTGAATGCAAATTTAATTTTCTAAAGAGAGAGCAAGCAAAAAATGTCAATTTTGACCTGAATAAAGTTCAAATTAAAGCATTAAAAGAGAAAAATGAGCAATAAAAAATTTAAAACATAAAATAGATTCTAAAAGCCATCGCACAACATACACATACATAAAGTAAAAATATTTTACGTTCCGTTGTTGCTAACAAGAAATTTTTACAAATGGGTAAAAACATAAAAATGTTTTTATATGTTTGAAAATTTTTACGGTCATTTTTGTACATTTTAAAAACTTTTTTGAACATAAAATTTTCAACATTTAACAATCTCCCAATCATAATTTTCTCTACAATAAAACACATAAAAATTCCCATTTCAACATTTTCTCTTCATTGCTTGCTTGCTCACTCTAAAATTCAAAAAAACGGCCCTAGGTTGTTTAAAATCTTCCACTTGAGATAAAAGAACTGCGCATGAAATGAAAATATTACATTAATATCAAATGTCTTTCACATGAATAAAAAATTCAATTATTTTCTCCTCACTTAATTTCATTAATGTACTTCGAGAAGGAAGAACAAAAAAAAATTATTATTTCAATAATTTAAAAATAATAAAAAAAGAAAAAATATGAAGTTTGTTATTAAATTATTATAAACGACATGTGACATTTTGTTGGAAAATTTCCCACGCAACATGGAAAAAAGAAGAATTTTCATGTGTATGTGAATTTTCAAATTCATATCATTCTACGTGTATACGATTTATTCATATTCAGACAACGGTAGGGAGTAAATAATTCGTTGTGATTGACAATCACCCTCATATGAATTGAATTTGATGGCATACACACTGTTTTTTATCCCTGCAATTTTAGTCTATCTGTCTTTATCGTTATCGTTGTTGTGTGTTTGTGTGTGTGAGCATAAAAGGCTAATGACATCCAACTGTGTTTTCAATATGAAAACTGCCTGAAAAACCAATTTACTACTGCTACTGCATAACAACTTCTGAAAATCTCAACTGTAGATATAAAATTTGGAAAAGTAAAGGGGATTGATGTGATGTGTTTGTATGTACATATTTTGAAAAAGGGATGATGATGATGATGACTCTTCTTGCACATACACACATCACTCTCGGGGGTTTTTGGGTTACTTAGCTTGAGTAGCAATAATAATAATAATGCTGCTAGAATGTTTCCATATAAACCACATTATAAAAACAAATTTTTTATTTATATAGAAGCGACAGCAAAAATAAAATTATTAAAAATTTTATTCGTATTTATGCAAAAAGAAGAAGAGTGAAATGCTTCGAGTGAGAGTTTGCTGGCTGTTGTTGTTATGTTATGAAGTGCCTTTTTCAGGCTTATTGAAGATTAACGAAATGTATTGTGAATATACAGATAGAGCGAAGGCAGAGAGAAAAAAAAGAAAGAAATAAAAATGAAAATGGATGGCGAGATATATAAAATGAATGTAGCATTAAATAAACCTGTTTTCACATCGACAAGAACCGACCGTGCAAGAGAAAATAAGAAATACTAATACAAGCATGCACTTCTTTTTTTTTTAAAAAATAAAAAAGTTCACCGATATTCACATTCTTTCTTTTTTTCTTTTTCTTTTCATTTCAATTTCTACACGACGACGCACTTCAACTTGGAAAACCAGATATTATGAAAAAGACAGTCAAATTAATGATCAGCATCAGCAACAAATCAAATCCCATCATAACAAATACGAGTTTGATCTTGAGCGAGATCATGCGCTGCCTACATCAGCACCGAACGCTGATATCTTAAAGAGCAACAACAATCCAACCTATCCCAATCCAAATAGACATCACAATCATAATCATCGACATCAGAATGCCACGCCAAGTCCGCAAGGTAAGAATCTACATCTCTTTTTATTTTATTTTTTTTTGCGCGCCCTCACCTCAATTAATTGATTTATTGATTTTTCATATTTCGTTGTCATGATATGTAATGTATAGTGAACTGGGAAACATCAATGATGTCCTTGAAATTATTTTATATTTCACTCCTAGGTCGGCTCAAAAAACAAAAGAGTTTCGTTTGTTTGTTTTGAAAAGACTTTTAAATTTAAATTTAGTTAGTTAGAAAGCATCTTCTGCTTTTTTAAAACTTTTTTAATTTAATCAATTATGAAATTTTTTTGATTTGCACTATGAAACATTTTTAGTACTAAACTTTTTGTACTAAAAAATATTAATATTTTAGTACTGCTAAAAAATTTTATTAATCCACTCTAGATTAAACTATAAATAAATTCTTTTCCCTTATTACCTTCTACCTCGCGATGAGTTTTCGTCTTATAATATTTTTTTTCTTCTTTTTCTCTCATTCTCGCATGTCACAATTCGATATAATCGCATTATTAATGGATAAAGTTTTTTTTCCTACTCTACTACATGTATCCAGGCTAAATAGTAGTAAAGAAAAGAAAAAAAATGATAATGATGATGATTTTATATTTTACTATAATTCTCATATTTATTATTACATATCAAACCTATGTCAAAATATACACACGATTGGAGCATTAAGAGTGAGACTAGTGAGTGTATATATGGACATATGAAATAGATTTTTACTCTTGTATGGCCTATTTATGGCAAATCCACATACAACAAGCTCTAAATTATTCGTAATTTATGCAAAAAGCACTGAAAATTCTTTTCAAAAGATTTATTGTCATTGCTTACTGCCATTGTGTGTCGAAATATGAAAAATAAAAAAATAAAGAAGAAAATATTTAGATTATTATCGATTTTATTCGGTTGAGGCAATAAAGTAATGAACATTAGGAGGGAGAATCAAATTGTCATGAATAAAACATTAAGCAAAAAAAACATGATTGATAATGATTATTACTTTCTTTCTATCTGTCTCTTTCTCTTTCTCTCACATAGGTCACAGTAAGAAGTCACCAACATTTCCAATGCATTCCAATAATATGCCATCATACTCGCCACCGACACGCTCATTCTTTACACCACCACTGCCGCGCGAATATAACAATCCATTTGCTGATAAGCCAACGCTGCGTGGCACAAACAGCGAAGTTGGCATTATGGACACTGGAAATTTTATGAATCGTCGACCGATTCCGCCACCTAGCATAACTCCAGGACATGAACGTGTTCCATTAAGACCCGATCTCAGCGATAATCGACCAGTGTCAGTTGGCACATCATCGCAAGCATTAAATACCGATCTACAACAACAACAACAGCAACAATCACAACAGCCGAAAAAAGTACTCAACACGCCATCACATAAAGTGAATAAGGTCGATTTGGGTCATCCATATGATAATAGTAATGGTAATAGGGCACTTTTAAATTCCGATAATCCATCGGATGTTTCGAAAATCATACCGAGCATTTCGAGAATATTGTCGGGCTCGAATGGTCGTAAAGAGGACATTCCAGATGTGTTATTGCGCACAGTTACCGTTCGTCCTATACCCGCAGCTGAACCATCAACTAATGAACCATCATCATCCGATAAGGGTCAATCATCAAATAGTCTGCCATCTGATTCTGACTCAGATAATAGCGATAATGCTAAAACTGATGGTGATGATAATAACGATGTAAAAGATTTAAATCAAGATGGTGACGAGTCAGTAGATGAAGATGATGATGAAGATAATTATGATGAAGAATATTCATCGCCTTCACAATCAAATAGTATGAATAAAAATATAAATAGTGGCAATGGAGATATGAAAAAAGATGGAGATCCAATTTATTCGACTGAAAACATTCAAAACTTGGCAAATGTCAATCATGATCGAAGTTTATTTACATCAACACAGCAACCACAGCAGAATTCAATTAATCAGAATCCAATTTACAATATCAACTCAAATAGCAAGTTCAATGCTGAACAAAGTGAAGTTCAGACGTGGACCATTGCATGGAATATTCATGTATATCTATCAGCTATTCTCTTCACAATTCTCGCTGTTTATTCAATTTTTAAGATGATGTTTTATGATAAGCTCACGCATCTTTTCAACCAATCGTATTTTATCACTATTCATCTATTCCTCATCATCATCTGTCTAGCGAGAATTTTCTATCTTTGCTATGATGCATACAATATTCATCTCAGCTTCGATCCATTCGTATCGGAAATTTTGCTCAATTTGCCAGCGACATTCCTGACAGTCGCTTTTGCCACTTTGATTTTATTCTTACTGATTCGTAGTTTAAATCATAAGAACAATCGTTATTCGCCATTGATGCGTCCATTGACAGTATTAGTCGCATGCAGTGTACATGTTGGTCTATGTATAACACTTCACTATGTTGAGAGCATTGCAAGTCAAAACTTTAATGATGCACTCAGTCAGCAGGCTGCCAATGGCTTTGCATCGACCAAAAGCAAAGTTTATAACAACATCATTCGTGGACACTCGGGACCTCCACGACTTTTATCGCTCATCTGTCAAATTATCTACATATTCGTATGCCTCAGCTTGGGCATCTTTTATCTCTACATTTATCGCATTTTGAAGCGTGTATTACGCAACAAGTCACAAAACTACATTCATGGCTATCAAAATTTGTCGTATGCAATTCATATAACAATTGCCATTGCACTCTTGTTTGTATCATTAGCTGCACTACAAATCTATGGTGCAATAAGTGTTTCATCAACAAAATCATTATCAACATATGATATTGACATCAATTGGCCACAATGGGGCTATCAATTCTCGCTGCGACTTATTGAAGTCACCATTATTGCTCTATTGTCATGGGTGACTGGACTAAAGACTGGCACATCTGATATGCAGCTCAATGCCATCAACATGGACAATGGAATTATTCCACCACATGGTGCTCGTAGTGGACTTGATTTTCAATTGGTAAATCCAAATGGCGGATTTGCACGTGGCTATGAGACAAACAGTTTTCGTTCAATAGGCGGAGTAGGCATTCACAATAATCCAACGGATACGATAAAGCATTATCCGATGAATCATCATCATCCTGCGCAAGGGCCACCACCGCCACACTTAATCAATCATCAACCGCAGATCAACAATGACACTGATCGCGATTATTTTAGTAATAATGACAATGGTAGCACAATTGTGCCTGACCATTATGAAAATCCCAATTTTGAGTTGAGATGTGATAATACAGATGCAAACGGAGTTGGCGGCCAAAGAATGCACAATGGAAGCAGCTCCGAGAGCAATAACCAAAATAACTTAGATGAATATTACTCCGAGCCATTGAATGCACAACAGCAATCGCATCATCAGTCACAAATGCAGTATGATGCACGAGGACGTGATGCTGGTCCTTATGATTTTCAAAACTTTGAGCGACCAACATTCGATAGATCGAGTTCACGGAATGAATTTCGTGTATCGAAGAATTTAAAGGCGCTGAAAAGTGGCAACTCAAATACACTTAATTACAATTATGGTGATAATACGTCAAATCATTCATCAGCATATGGCTTCACCACGGCTGGTGGCAATAACAATAATAATAACAATATAAATAGTAGTAATAATAGTAATTTCAATAATAATTCATTCGAGCGGCGAAGTGGAGTTCGCAAGAGTGGTACATTAAACAATATTGGTGCTATACATCATACGCGTGGAAATGGCAACAATGAGCGCGGTATGAATGGCAACACTAGTGGTGGTGGAGGATGTAATTCTTCGTCCTCGTCATCGAGTGGCATTGTAGTTGGACATCATCGAGCCGGCATTCAAACACTCAATTCACGATCTGCACAGCAGCAACAGCAGCAGCAATTGTTTCATCAACCACAATATGAACGCGATTTTACGCGAAACACATCGGGTCGTATGTCAAATAAAGCCAAATTAATGGCAGCTGCTGCTGCCCAACATTCACCTACCGCACAGCAACAAATACATCATCAACAGCAGAGGAGCGGCAGTAGTAATGTGATGGATCAGTATCAAAGTAGCAGCGGTGATTCAGCGACAAGTGGCTCAATGCTCGTTGCCGAACACGGATTCGTTAGGTTTCGTGAATTAAGTGATATTGGTATTAATGAATGTTAATTATTATAATTTCCCAATTAATTATCGTCCATTTTTCTATATTCCTATACACCCATATGCGCGAGAGACATGCAATGAAACAATTTCATAAAAACACACAAACACAAATCTCAATCTTAATTCTTTTTTTACCTAACTATAGAAAACTCTCTCTACCCACTGTCCACTGAGAAATGAAAATATCTATCTCCACTTTTTATCTTTTTTAAAAAAACAACAAAGTACATTAATAACATTTTTCTCTTTCACTCTCTCACTCACTTTATATCTTGATTTGATATTCATTCAGTGATAATTACTTACACTTATTTATAAACCACAAGAAATAAATTAATTATTTTCTACTATTAAAGAAGTTGACTTCTGCTCTCATACATATATATATAAAGTTAGACATGATTTTGAGATCTGTAATTAATTAAATTAGATTGCTTTGAGTGTTACTAATAACTGATGAACTTTATTTTATGATGAATTCTATGAATGTTTCTTATTTTACAAAATTACTTTATAAAACAACTGAATTTTGGGTTCACTCATATATATGTCAATTTAAAATAATCTATCAGTGATTTAAAGCTATATTGTTGGCTAAATTTATTAAGAATCTCGTGAGATTTCATTATAAATGAGATTTGTTTACATTTTTATTTAAAATCTACAACAAATTTCAAACTCATAATATTCTCTATTATTTTATTCTTTTTTTGACTTTTCAAACATAAAATTCAACTCTTATTGCTGTTTTATTTCATATTTAGCTGTTTATTTCAAAAGATTTTAACAGAAATATCAAGTTGTAGAAATTTATATTCTACAATAGTTGTAATTTGTTTACAATGTAAAATAAAATTCTACAACAGATTTCGAAGTAATTATTTCAGTAATATTCTCTATTATTTTATTCTGTAATCCGTTTCAAACACTCTTTGCGCTGTTTTATTTCATATTTGACTCTTTATTTCAAGAAATTTAAACAAAATATGAAAATGTAGAAATTTATATTCTACAATAAAGAATTTTGTAGAATAATTTACTTGTAGAATTCACCTTTTGCGTTTCATATCGCATAATTGGCATATTATTTTGTCATAAAAGTATAAAAAGCATTTTCTCTTTT
The DNA here is from genome assembly GCA_014622435.1 of Polypedilum pembai. Taxonomy (NCBI): domain Eukaryota; kingdom Metazoa; phylum Arthropoda; class Insecta; order Diptera; family Chironomidae; genus Polypedilum; species Polypedilum pembai. Next base: position 2,271 of record JACWBX010001795.1, on the reverse strand, counting down.
TTGATCATTCCACATTACTATTATATATAGAAGAAAAAAAAAGAAATCACTTCAAAAACAATAGAAAAATTACAGTAAATTTAAAAAAGGGAGCAAAATCAAGCAGAAGCAATTTCTTCGCCCATTTCTGCATCATTTCATGAATGAATCTTCAAAATAAAAAATCTAAAAAGAGAAGAGGAGAGAGAGAGAATCGAATATAACATTATTATATTGAAAAACAAAAGAAGGCAAAACCAGAAAAAGTAACTCACTCACATGCATAGAATTTTACTCCCCAATTTAATCGTTAAGGCAAAAGGAAAGAAAAACACTTATTGAAAGGAGAGAAAAAAAAGAAAATTGTGAAACAAAGCATATAAGGCGTATTGCGTGCGTGAATGTATAAGGATCTTTTTTTTTGTACCAAAAGAATGAAAGGGAGGAAAAAAGGAGAAAATAATGATGAAAAAAAAAGAAAAGAGAGAAGAAAACTATAAATAACATTTTGCTAGGGATTGAATATTGTGTGAATGTTCATGCTACCAAATGCCTTTTTTTCGGGTAAAATTCGAGATTTTTTTTTTCGTTCAAATTTTCGCATGGTCGCGCATGGTTGAAATGTGAAAAATGACTGAAAAATATACACACAAAAAATACACAGCGAGTGAGTGAAGAAGGATGATGAAAATAATCCGTAAATGGAATGTGAATGAAAAATGGAAAATGCATATTAATATGTAAATAGTTTTATACAGAAAAATTGATAAATCTCTCTCATAGCATATTTAAAAAATAAAAAAAAAGCATCAAAGTGAAAACTATGTAAACCCAAAAAAAATTGTTGTAGGCAACAATATCAAGAATATGTGAGGAAATAAAAAAATTGCTGATTTCATTTCTGTTTTATTTTCGTCTCTCTTTCTCATTTCAACAGTAAATAATGCAATTCAATATGTGAGATCAAAAGCACTGAACGTAATGAGATATTGCTCTTTTTTGCTATATGCAAATTAAACTCATTAAATTAATGTTGATGCTGAAAATACCTTACGGTAATGGATTCTAAAATTGAAAACTGAAGCACTTTATTTAATTGCAGAAAAAAATTTAATGATGATGGCTGCGGTTAAAAAATGATAATTTTTTGATCATCATATGGGTTTGTGGCTAACTCAATACTTAATTATTGAAAATAAAAAAACACTACCGCTCAGTCTATGAAACATTAATTAATCATTCTTTTATCTCTTCCTCATTCTCATCTTCATTCATTCATTCTCCTGTCTTACCATCATCATCATCATTATTATTTGTTGGTCACCACAACACTAAAATTTGACTGTCTCATTACATCAACAAGCTTTGCTTTTAAAGACAACGAACTGAACTGAAGATAAGACAAGAAAAAACTTTTTTATTCATTCAAAGATAACTGAATAATTTTTCATAAGTAAATTCTTTACTGATTAGAGCTTTGCTCTGTGTATATTTTGAAATTCGGTCAGACTTGCTATTGTTAACGGGAAAACTGTTCACATAATTTTTGCTTTTTTTTATTTCATTTCGAGAAGCAGAAAAAAGAGAGCTTAGCTCACAGCTTCTTAATGGATTTTTGAATTTTATTCGCCTTTCCATTTTATTCTTGTGCTCTTGTGCTTTGAATATTATTGTAGTCGTATTCGTCGTATGAATCGAATGAAATTGAGGTTATAAACATTTTTCATACAATTTTCTGCTATACAACAAATAAATGTGCTGTTCATGCCTATAAACAACTAAGAAGCACGGCATTAAAATTATTTTGTGTGAACATCATGCTTATGAGCGGCTAAGTAAAGAAGAGAGACATGGAAAGAAAGAGAGAGAGAGAAAAAAACAGCGAAAGCCACTCTCTAACACTTTATGGCCATTGGATTAATTAATCAAATTATGAACTGACTTTTGCTTCTTTCGCTCCTGCTGTTGCTTAGTGTTGCTGTTGTAACACACTCTACATATTTTTTTCTTCTTTTTTTCATCTACGTGTATGAGAGTGAAATCTAAGATCATCACTCATCATCGGTCATTTTCATAATCATCATCATTAACATGAATTCAGATTTATCGTTGCTTGCATTCATTAAACAACAGCAACAGCAGCATGCGAATTTGTAATTCATGTTTGGTTAATTTTAATCAAGACTCTTTCAATTATTTTTATATTCAGTTCCAAATTCAGTCACACTAGTAGCAGCCAACATCACGAAATTAATTCACTTCAAGTCATGCATTTTAATTTATTCAGAATTC
>JACWBX010001793.1:0-21514 GCA_014622435.1 Polypedilum pembai | reverse complement strand
ACTTTTTAATTGCTTAAAAGTATTCATCTAACTTTCATAATTAAACATTTCTATTCTGAAAATGAGAAAAGAATGAGCAAAAAGTCTTAATTTCATCAAAACAAATAAATTTTCTGTATGAAAAGATAGAAAGCCATTAAATGAGAAAAAGCACGAAAACTTTTTCAATTTCAAATTTTCTTCTTTTTATTTTTTCTTCATCAGTTTTCAATGTTTAATCACAACAATTTTTCTTTATTTTTCTGTATTTATCGCTAAATTTATCTTTTTCCAATGATTTTTTCCTTTTATTTTATTCATGAAATGTTAATGACTTTACAATTTTTTTTCTCAAGAAATCGTAGATAGCTAAACGAGAGAGAGAGAGAGAGAGAGACAAAAACCTTATTAAATACAATTTTGTTATTATTTAGCCTCATTTGCTAAACTCATTTCCTTCATTCATAAATGAGTAAATTTTTTACAGATGAGACTCACAACAAGGAAAAAAAGACCAACTTTACAAAAACCTTTTTCCTATAAATAGTAGGAAAAAAATTGTTGAAAGTAAAATGATTCACAGATAATGCTTTGGCAAATTTTCATTCTTTACAAAAATAATAACAAAAAAAATTCCTTCAATTTTTTATGCTTCTTCTTCATATTGAATTTTCTCAGTTTTTTCCTTCTTAAAGAATTTTATTATCATTGAGAGGAGGAAAAATGTACGTATGAATGTATGAGATTATGATGAGTGTATGTATGTATGAGAAAGAAAAAGACAAAAAAAGGATCTTTGTTCAATTTGCATATATTTATATTGTGACTATGAGTTGCTTCATTATCAATTTTACTATTTCAGCTTTATATTCTCATGAATTGAATAAATGATGAAATCTTTGTTATTGTTCAAGACAATTTATATGCAAAATTAAATTTTATGTGAATTTATACAGTAGATGCGAAGATAGATGTTAAATTAAAATAAATATTTCAGATTATGACTTTAAGTAAAATTTTTATAGAAATAAATTTCAAGCTAAATTTAACATTTAATCAAAGGACGAAAAAGTTTATTGAAAGACGAAAATCAATTTTTTCTCGATTATTTTAGAAGTTTAACTCTAATTACACATACAAACAATATCTTTGTGCATTGAGCAATACTAACAATATAAGAGCTAGAAAACCTGTAATATTGCTGTTTTTATTTGAAATTTTGTTTAATTATTTGTGTAAAAACATTGACGAATAACTGCGAAAGAATATAGATTTTTCATCATAGTTATTTTCTTCCTACATTTAATTATTTCGTCATCAACGTCTATTCAAAAATTTTCATCCTTTAGAAACTAGTAAAATTCATCATCAATATCACACTTTCTCTCATTCCTCATACAATGCTTTATTCATAAATTTATGCAGACAAAAAAGAATTGAATAAAAAATATTTGTAACAGAATAAAAGTTTTTCATTTTAACTTGAAATTTCAATGTTTTATGAGTTGAGAAAAGAATGAATGAATTGTTTATTAATGGAATGAGGAAAAAAGGAATTAAGAAGGAAACAAGAAATATCAACAATTTACTTTCTGTTCAATAAATTATTTATTTTCATTACATCCTTATCATGCTCTTTCTATTTATTTCTTCTTATGTTTACAGTGAAAAGGCACATAATCCTAAAAAGAAGAATAAGAGAGATTAAATATTGAGTTTTTGTTATACTCATTATGTATTTGTATGTATGTTGGATAAGTAAAGTATTTCCGTTTATTTTATAGATTTTTGCTCTATTGCCTTTCATTTTGAACATTTTTGATTCACAATTATTCGCGTCACAAGAAAAAATTTCATGTGAACAATCAACGAGAGAAATCAATGATTTCTCGAATTTGAATTCAAAACTTATTTTCATATTTCAAGTAGAGGAACATAATGAAATTTAAATTTATGTAAAATGGTTAAAAAAGCGTTCTCTCTTAAATTTTGAGAAATCAACAAATCTTGGTTTCGTAATATTTACACATGCATGATATTCTTTTCCTCGAGCAATTCATCGTTATTCAAGTTAATCAGAATTTTTTTTCGCTTATTTTACTTTCTCGTTTCATAAATGTAATACAATATTTCTAATTTATTCTCATTCCGTTCATACTCTCAATGTTTATTTTTGGTGGTTTATCGTCCGAGAAAAACAAATCAAAAAATTGTTCTGTACCATTTCAATAAATATCTTCAATATTTTCTCTTAATATATGACATAAAAAGAAATTTGAAATAAGATTATGAAATATTGATAAGAACATTAAAAGCCCAACATTGAAATGAAGAGAGACAAAATTCCATTTGTGTGTCTATTTTCAACAAGATTATATAATATTGATACCAAGAAGAAAAGTTTGTCTCTTCTATTCAAAAAGTTTTCAATTTATTTATAAAAAGAGTAGCTTTTTCAGTTGGGTTTAAAAAAATATGCTTCTCAATTTTTTTCATTCCTTTATTATTCATGGAACTTTTTGCCAATAATAAAAAACACATTGAGAATTGGTCATATATATTCACAAGGACACTGACATTCAAGAAAACGTAAAAAGAAGGGAAAAAAATTTTACATTGAAAAGCATTTTGTTTTGGTTAATTTATCATTCTTCAAAAAAAAATTCTTTATTTTCTTTCTGCATTTCTCATACATAACAAGGAAACCTTTTTTACTTTTTTGCTTCTGCTTCTTTGTCCCTTTTTCATTCATTCATTCATTCATTCCTCACTCAATTTTGTTTGTTAAGAACAACAAAACAAGGAAAATAAAGTTGTTTCTCATTGGATTTTCTAATTTTGTATGTGTTTTTAAGGCATGGCATGTATTGTAAGTTTTGTGTGTTTTTATTTTCTGACTAGAATGTATTGCGATAATTTTTCAAGATATTCTCATCTCCATCAAAAAAGTTAACTGATTGTGCAGTGATTTTCTTTTCTATTTCTTTTTTACTTCTGCTTAGCTATGGTAAATGAATAATTATTCTGGAGATGACTAAGTAAGTGTTTATCCTCCATCAACTTGTTTCAAAACCTCCTTCACACTTCAAAAACTTTCCTTTTCTCTTTTTGTGTAAAAATTTTCTCTTAATGATTCTTTTATTATTTTTAGCGCATTTTCCATTAATATAAAGAAAAATATGCTTTTGTCCGCACTTTGTCCGTCCGTTCGTCTGTCACCGTTTCTCCTTTTTTCAGGAACATTTTTCTCCAAATTTTTTGCATGAGTCTATTCTTTTTGGCTATAAGATCTGAATAACGGAAAATTTTTTCGTAAAGTGACTTCCCTAGGGCCGTAACTGGCCGTCATAGGTCATCATGGTCAAAAAAGTTTTTTTTTGCTAAAAAGCTTCAAGATCTCTTGAAACGCAAAGAAAAAATGTTAAAAAATTTTTGATGATGACCCAAGGCGCATCGATCGTTCATCATGGTCAAACACTTTTTTCACTCAAAATCATATAAATCTTATGAAAAGCAAAGAAATTATGTTAAAAACTTTGTGTTGGTACTTCAGTGATCACCATCATGTGATGTAAAATTTTTAAAAATTGTTGAAAACTAAAAATATGTATTCGTTATGAAAAATTTATAAAATAACAAGAAAACACAGGAAAAACAATAAATCTTGCATCGTCATTTTGCAATCTTACGAAAATTTAAAATTATTTTGTAGAACTCTTCAGAACTCCATAGAATTATATTAAGATGTACTTTGATATTAAGAATTATTTACATGCACTTCTGGCAATTTTTTTGATTTGATTTTGTCAAGATTTCCATTTCAAACACTGAGTTTTGTATAAAATACTGAACAGTTACGGAAATATGCGCTCTTAACACGTCTTTGACGGCTAATATTACTGATTTTATGTGTGTATTATTATTTCATCGAAGAAAAATGTTAATTTCCGACCGTGGTCATTTGATTCAACAATTCTTTATATTTACAAGGGTTTTTTTTGTTGCTTGTTAATTTTAATTCAACGACAATTGATTGAATGTCACAAAAAGATGAGAGAAATTTTTTGTCGTCTAAAAAAGTTAATTCATCTTCATCTTTATTGCAATTTGATATAGACGACATTATATAATACTATTTTAGTGAATTAAAACAACTTTCTATTTATACAATGTTTTTAATGATTGTCAACTCGAAGACTTTTGAAAAAAAATTTTTCAAACAAGAGCTACATCTGAATAAGAAATGGAAAAATTACTTATAAAAAAAATTTTCTTTTATTTCATTAAACTTTCCTTTCATCCGCTCTTTTTCTTTCTAGCTGCCTATGGCGTTCAATTCCTATAGAGAAAGATAGAGAAGTCAAACTGAATGACGTTATTTTCTTTAAAGGAATTCACGCTGTGACGAAAGTTTGTCCACATAATAACAAAAGAGAAAGAAAACGAAAGAACAAATGGGAAGAAGACATGAAGAAATTTTTTCATTCAATTGTGAATTGCCGCTGGGAATTCATTAGTAAGAGAACACAGAACACTATTGAAGTCGAAATATCAAGAAAAATCAAATTAGATTGGCGTTGAGAAGCTTTTCCTTAATTCAAAATAATTTAATTCTCTTCATTTCTTCATCACACATAAAATAAATATTCTTTTATGATCGACTTAGATTCTTCGGATGTTGGTCAAGTGACGAAGCAACAGATTGAAATGGAATCTGTTGATAAATTATATTCATTCACTTGGTAGCAACTTTCCGCAACTTCCATACGCAAAAAGTTTCAATTAATAAAAAAAAATGTTGGGAAAAATTATTTTCATTTCCATATTGATTAATCAACTCGTTTATATCTACATGAAAATTTCAATATTTTTTCATTTAACTGATTTCTACAGACATCAATTCAAAGTGCGTTGCAATTTTACAAATTTCATTATTTTCTCTCATAATTTACTAAATTTATTTCAGATCATGTTTATTCTTACAAGATTTGATTAATTTTTATCATTTTTTAATTTTACATTATTTTCATATAACAACACTTTATCTAATTAATTTAATTTCTTTTTTATTTTAAATATTTCATTACAATTCTTTTCTTATTTTTGGTGAATAGATTTCATAAATGGTTAAGCAAAGTTTCTAACAAAAGTTTACATATCACGATAGCGTAAATAAATGAGATTTAAAAAAGAAGCAGTTCCTAATTCTTAAGCATCCTCAAATCTTTTATTTTTGATATTATCACATAATAACCTCTCTCAAGGGCAAAGCGCAACAAATTTAATGAGATAATTTTTAATGCATAAATTTTCCGTTTCTATGCCATCAGAGCCAGCTGATGGGGAAGCGTGGTTAAAAATAGAAAAATATATGGCTTGTACAATAAAGAGCAAAAGAAAAAGAATTATTTTTTCTTTCTTGTGTTTAAAAAGTAACTTCACACGCATACATACATGAACAAGGAATGAACACTTAATTCAAATTGACTTGAGATTTAAATGACTTGACTTGACTTGACTTCAACTTGACTTTCGTAGAATAATCAAAAATTTTATTATTGAAGTCCAAAAATAATTTAAAAATTTCAATTTTACCTTAAAATAGTTATTTAAAAATCTAACGATAATATATTTTCAAAAGAAAATTATTAAGTATCTTAAAAAATGAATTTTTAGAAAATTTAAAGTCAATTAATTAAAACATTTAAGTGTTCGTCCCTTGTACATGACAGTTTAAAGGAGATAACGAAATACATGAACGCGAAATTAATTTCTTTTCTCATTTAACTTTTTATGGCGCACGAAAGCATCATTTCGCGATTATTATTATACTGCAAAAGAGGAAAAAAATTTATTTCATTGTCATTGTGCACCCTAAAAAAAGAAAATGTTTTTCTTTCTTTATGGTCATATTTAATTACGTTATTTAATTAAAAAAAAAAGGAGAAGATATGCTAGATGTTTTCTGTTGCTCTAAATTTTTTCTCTTGATGACGATACAACTAAGAAATGTTAACAATGCACAATGATCAACATCATTATTTAAATAAAGAGAAAATTAAAATTTGCCTGCATTGTTTGGTTCGTATTGTAAGTAAAATTGTGATAATTTTCATTCAAGATTATAGTAAAAAAAGAAAAGGGATTTACATTGCTGAATAAAGTAAACAATCTTGAGTTTGTTACGAGGATTATGATGTCTTTATGTCTCTAATTAATAATCAGCTGGTTACCGCTTTCGAAGAAAATTTCCTTAAAGTCTTAAAAATGTTGAAGTGGGATTTATAAGTTTTTAGCAATATAATTTTGTGAAGGAAGTAAATTGACTGTCAGTCAAAAATTGGTCAGAGTAAAGAAAAGAAATTGAAATTTCTCAAAAAAAACCACATTGAGGCGTCTCGACATTGCGTAATAAAAAAAAGCAATTCTCCCACACAGTAATCATAAAATTAAAGCAGCAACTCGAAAGAGAGGAAGAAAATGAAAATTCAAGATTTATTAAGCTACATTCCTCCGCAAAATAAATATTTAAGTACAAATTTTATTAATGCAAAATATTCGCGCTCGTGTGAAAGAAAATTATTACGAATAATTTTTATTTGATTTTTCCTACTGTCACTCGTATCAATATCAAGGCAAAAAGCAATTTTAACACTCATTAAGAAGCTTCTGAACGATTTTTTATCAAACGCTTATTGTATGTACTTCTACGTGAGTGTGTATGTGAAATAACAAGTAAGAAAAGTGTGAAAAGATTTTCTTTAGCTGTTTACTGTTACATTAAAACATCATAAATCATAATTTCGTTTTATGATAAGAATAAAAAATCCTCTTAGTTATGATAAAAGTTAGAAGCTTGTGCATATATGAACACGTTGAAGCATTGTTATTAACTGATTGAAAATGAATTTATGGCAAATAACAAAATGAAGACGACGTTCGCATAATTTTATTATTTATTTTACATCACCAAAGATAAAAGCCAGCAGAATTCTCCCTATTCACTCTGCCTAAAGCTTTTTCTTTTTACATGTAAACAAACGTTGGTAAATTTTATGAGAAAACATCATCAAATTTAAAATTTATTTTTTGTTAGTCTAATTTTTTTAATTAATGTGTGTATGTAAATGAAAATACAATTTATACTCCCTAAAAATTCAATTCACAAGCAAAATTAATTAAATTATTTCAGCCTCATGTTGTTTTCCGCATGTCTTAATAAAGAAATTGATTTTGAAACTTTTTTATCTTCATTTCTGCTATCAATGTATGCGTGTGAATATATGCAAGGCTTTTCATTTCAATGTCATGAAATCAATTTTTATCTTTCTTTGCTCTTTTCCCCTATGATAGCAAAGTATGTAATTGGGAAATAAGAAAGAAGTAAAATTTATTGTCGTAAAGAATACTAATTGTGGTAATTCTTCTTTCTCTCTTGCCATTCATTGTGTACGTACTTATTTTTCTCCTTTTGACGTCATTCAAGCACGTGAAAATCCTTTTCTATCAAAAGCAATTACGAAAGAAAATAATTTATGAAGCCGGCAAGTAATAAAATGAAGACAAACCTCGATATCGAGGAACTAAATTTTCCATCAACGGCAGACAATTTATTCACTGGCAATTTATCTTATATTTGCAATTGAAATTACTTGCTTGCTAATGGCGTACATTTAATATTTAATATGGAAAAGCAATGCTGAATGTAATTTTGATTTGCGGAGCACAAAATAAAAAAAAATTCTGCAGACATCAAAAAACCAAGAGAGAAGAAAAAATTGAATTTGAATAACAATTTTATCTTTTTTCATATATTTAAAGCTTTAAATTTTTACGAAGGGGTTTTTTATTCCAAAATATTTTTTCTTTTAAATATATTAATATTCGCACATTGAGTTTGTATATGTGTGTGTGTGTGGAAACAAATCTCATTAATACTAATGTTTCATTTCGATATGAGAATTAATTATTTATTCATTATTACAAATTTTTTGTTTTATGTATGCTTAAACAAAAAGACTTTTTATTTGAGTGAGAGAATTGTTTGCATTGTAATCATAATAAAGCGAATTTTCTTTAACAGTATATTGGGATTCATTAAGTAATATTAGATTCTTTTTTTGTGTTTTTTATGTGTATTCAAAAAACATCAACAACCTTTTATAAATGTCTTATAGTTTCCTTTTTCATTTCCAATAGTTTATTATTTTTTTTCATTAAAGTGTTTTTAGGCCATTCAGGAAAATGTAATCGCATTTTATGCAATTTTTGCGACACCAAAAAACGTTTTTCATTACTTGTACAAATTTTTGACTTGATTTTCAATTGAATTTATTCAAGTGAACTAAAAACAAGGTAAAACGCAAAGGAATCGATTTTACAAAAAGAATTTCATTTTTAGCATTTATTTACTCTACTTTGAGACGTAAGCGCCTCGTTCTTTCTTTCGTGCCTACGTTCGCGACCTTTCTTCTTCTCATTACGACGATTAAGGTTAATAATTAAGTTTTATAGCAATTTGTACTCGCTTGCACGTCGTTAAGGTTTGACGTGTCCGTTGACAAGCTCATGCTACTCGCTGATGAAGTAGGCGGGATGAGGGCATTAAAGAAGTTCATGGTCGATTCTGAGGAAGCACATGCCTGATTGTTAACATCCTTTTCTAGCATTGATTTTATCTGTGAATAAGTAAAGAGAAGAAAAAGAAAATTTTCCTTGTTTACTTTCTATGTTCATAGCGACTTGTGCAATTTCCTTTAATATTTACACAGATGTCTAGCTTCAAGCCATTCTTACCTTTTCTTTCTGCTCGAGCAGTGTTGCGCGTACGGCTTCATGTTGCTTTTGTAGCTCCTCTTTCCGCTTCTCGTAATTTGCTGTGAGTCTCACTCGCTCTGCCACACCCTTCTCAACAACAGTCGAAGCCACTTCGCGTTTCATTCTCTCAAGCTCGTCTTTGTCCTTATGCACTAGTGTCAACTTCTTAACCTCCGATTTTCTGGAATGCTGCAATTGACGCATCACCTCGCTTGTCTCTTTCTCTTGCAATTTCTTCAGCATCTGCATTTGATTTTCTTGAGACTTCTGCAGCAGATTCTCGGCTATCGTAAAAATCTGCTCATGATATTTCTCCAAGTTCTCTCGATATGACGCCGCATGCTCTCGACAGAGACTTTTTAGACGCTCATTCGTTGAGTCATCGTTATTGCTAAGTGATGGACATGGTGGAATTGGAATGTTTACGTCCCTGTAAAGAATAATTTAATGAATATCTTTAAGCTTTTTTTCTTTCAAAATGTACTATGACAACTTACATATTTTTATTACTCAACTTTTTCACAAGTTTGTTAATTGATGATTTCTTTGTTTCTCCAATATCATTTTGCATCAATTCAATTTTCTTTTTGTCATGACTCTTTTTCAGCAAACGAATTTTCTTTTCAAGCGTTTCTCGTTTCTCTCTTATCGATTTATGTTCGAGAATTTTTTCCAATGTCTCAGCAACAATGTCATCTGCCTCGTTTGGCATGTTATCGGTTTGATAGCGAGGTAAAGTTGCAATTTTTGATGATTCAATGGGCTGTGATGAAGAAGAACTATTTGTCGCCGTTGCAAGTTGTGATGAACTAATATTAAGACCACCAGAGGCGACAACAAGATTATTATTATCAGTAGCCAAAACTGTACTGTCGACAATTGTAGGCTCAATAGTTGAATGTCCTGTTGTTGCACTTATACTCGATCTATGTTTGGGACTACTCGAAGCTGAACTACTTGACGGTTTGATGTCTTTCTTGAGTGTTCCAACTGTTGATAAGTCTTTGCAATTTTCTGTTCCGTCTTCGGTACTCGGTTCCATATCTTCTTCCAACACAGCCAATTGTTGCGAGCGCTTTTCCAGATCACTCTGATATTTGATTGGATTTGCAAGAGCTTCAGCAAAATCTGAAAGTCCATCTGGAACATAGTCTTTAACGATAATGCACAGGAAAAGTGTGGAAAGTGGCAGTGCTTGACCAAGTTCATTACGTAGAGAAACGTGTCGATAGCCAGGACAGAGGCCAATCACAGGTAACACGCGATGACCCAAAAGCTTTCCATTCTCTTCATACGCCGCTATTCTAATACTTGCCAGTTGTGGTAACACGACTTTTTTGAACACAAACGGCTCATCTCCATATACCGGATTAAGACTATTATCGCGAACAATTCGAGTACGAAATTTTTTACGTACTGTATCAGCAGGCAATCCATACATGTCCACTTCGACATATGTGCCGACTTTTTTATCAGTAAGAAACTGACCCGATAAGACAGTGATTGATACAGTGCCAGCAATGATGCCGTCAACCTAAATAACAGTAAGAAGCCATTGAGAGATAGCAATAACTTTTATTTATCTTTTTAATACTCACTGTACTTTCCGCAAATGGATCCAATCGACGATCTTTGCGTCTCATAAATTCTGGCTTCAATAAGTAACCGCAACGTTGATTGTATTCATAAATACCGAGATTTAATTGCATACCGAGATCTAATGTTTGATAATTTAATGCGACAAGCTGACAACCACAATTCCAAAACAGCTGTGGCATGAAATTTGAGCTATCGAATCTATATCCAGCCGGATACACACGAGATAGTTGATGCTTATTATAATTTACGAACTCAATTGGACGCTCCTTGAGCAATGCTGTCGCCTGCTTCTCATCAAATGAAGACATTTCATAATAACGTCCTTTCTCTGCATGTGTGCGTATTTATTAATGAAAAAGAAAGAAGAAAAACATATAGAAATATTAATTAATTGATGTAAATTAGCTGGAAAGAAAGTTTGCAAAAGACAAACATAATCAACAAAAGGCACTTCTGCTTTTGCCTCTTCTGTTTCATATAGAGTTGAAAGAAGGCAACTTTTTGTTTTCTAATTGAATGAATTAAGTTTCAAAACTTTGCTATTAGTTCTTTCTAAAAGCTTCTTTAGTGTAAAAGACAAAGCTGCTTCTTGTATGTATGAAAGAAAAGTTTTCTGTATCATTATTAAAAACACATGCACATAAAACTCAATTAACTTTAACAAACTCACTTTCAGAGTTATCAAAGCTACTAAAATGCACGGGCTGCACGTAGTTGACTAGGGCTGAGATCTCTGCACCAGCTTCCGTTTCCTTTGCGTTCTGTACTTTATCATTGGGCTCAGGTGGTCCGGAAGTTGGTGCCTGAATTGACTCATCTTCACTCGAACTGTCTGTGTCAGAAGATCCTGTACTTTCTTTTGATGCTTGTCTTAACTGCTGCGGAAATTAAATTTTTTTTCAGTAAAAAGGAAAATAAATTTTCGTAAAAGTTTTTCTCTTCACAGTGTGGTCAATCGTTCACTCACAGAATATGTTACCTGTGAGATCATCTAAATGTATATTTGATAAAGCACGACCATAAAACAATTCCCTTAAGCTTCAAAGAACCCTCAACTTATCATGAATGGAGAAAAAGGAAAAACAGAAGCGAGAATTAGAGAGACACATAAAGCACTTTCCCATCATGTTATCATGCAAGCATTAATTTATAGCTTTATTGTTCCTTTTTCAGTTTGTTGCTCATCTCGCTGTAGATATAAAACTTTCTTCCCCTCGTCGTCGTCCTTTCTCTTTCTCTCTCCAACCACATTAATTCCCATAAGCTTATTTACCTTTCCCGCCATTATAGAAAAAAAGTTTTGTGCCTTTTATTTACATTTTCTGTGAGTGAATTTGCCTACTTTACTTTTCATTCATTGTAAACAGGAAATTTTTATTATAGAAAATTTTCAACTTTTTATAGAGAGATGAAGAAAATTAAATTTTCTTTTATTTTATTTCTTGAATGTGTACAATGTTGAAATATTAAAGAGAATTAAAAATGAAAACTCACCTGTAATGGAGGTATAGTCGGATGAGGAATGTCTCCATTCCCTGTCACTAGATTATTACCAGTTGCATTATTCTCATCAATCGTCAAAGGCTGTTGCTTATCAGACGTCGTCACATTTGTTGCTGTTTATTTGTTGAACGATCATTGGCCCCATAATAAATGTCATACGGTGCGTATTTATAGAGAAAATTTTGTAAATATATACACGCAGGATGTTTTTAAAGTGTAATAAGAAGAGAAAAAAAAAAGTTAAAGAATGAGAAGGAAAAAATTGATTTATTAACTTTGACATCGAGTCGTTATACACAAGTGAAGCACGCGTCATGATAAAATTATATATATAAATATATGTGATATAACAACAAGAAGCGTCATATATGCGTGTGTACATAAAGAAGTGACTCGAAAAATCTCTTCCGAGAGCGAAAGAAAAACACACAAAGATATCGTGCATGATGATTTTCGCATGATTCATGAATTGACGTCGTTTCTTATAAGAAAGAGTTTTCTTTAAAGATATCACATTATTTTGAAATTTTTTTTCTTCTGTAAAATCAGAGTTCGAAATTGTTTGACATTTTAGTTATAAATAACTCAATTTAACTTAATTTTTTTTTCGATTAAATATCTCAATCAAAAATCAACAAAAATTAAGTTTAATAGTAATTTGTTTTTAGTCAACTAAATTTTGATTGAAATATTTAATCGAATAAAATTTAGTTGCAACTTTAGTTAATCGCAAACAATTTCGGACTCTGCTGTCAATAAAACTTTATTTTTTTTACTTTTTAACTAACCTTGATTATGTAATTTTTTATGATGATGATGATGATGGTGATGGTGTTTTTTCTTATTCTTAATGATGATTTTACGCTTCAGTAGCTGCGGCGACGGCAATTCAACGAATGGTTCTAATGGATGAGAATCAAGTGGCACATCTAAAAGCATATCTCCAAATATATCACGACAATAGTTTGCTATCTTCGCCTGTAGAGAGAGAATAGAGCAAAATTGAATATAATGAAATACGATCCTCGATACTAAAAATTTATTCGTCCCCTGTAACTAATTTATTCGACATAAATCTCTTAGTGGACTAAGCCAATAATAGCCTTGTAATAATTTCCATAACACATAAGCAAGTTAATTAGAGAGAAAGATAGAGTTGAAAATAAATAGAGAAAGTGAGAACTTTGGAGAGCTATTAAATAACAACTTTGCAGCATTAGTCTCACATTAAATGAACGAAAAGGGCAAAAAATCTCTCCTACTACCTATTATGCCTACTTGATGAAGAGTAAACTCATGTACACAAGACTCCTTCATTATTAATGATGAGAAAAGAGCACGAGAGGAAAAATTTCATACACATCAAATATTCAAAATTAATTCATATATACACACACACACACACGCTGATGGATGTGAATGAGTGTCATGAGTTTCATTATACTGTTGTTTGTTCTTTATACTTTTTTCAGCTCACAAATTGACACTTTTTCTTTGCCTTACGAGCATTAAATATTGAAGCGAGCAGTATGTGATGTTGCAAAATTGTAAAACACATCAAATTAATAAGACTCTGCTCATTCAGGTAAGTAAGAGCTTGAAGTGTATGTGTGTAATGGTTAATGTGGATTATAAAAGCTCTCTTGCCTGTTGCCATTTATTTATATAGAGAATTAAATCAACTCGAACTTAAACCACGTTAGAGAGTGTATCGATATAAAATATGGCAGAAAACCACGAATCATGTAATTACAGCTCTATAAAGCTCCAACATTACAGCACAACGCGTGATAAAATATTCAATATTAATTTTCATTTTGTCTATAAATAATTTGATTAGCATTTAGCTGCGTATATTGAATAAACCATAACTATGAGGAAGTGAGTAAATGCAATATGAGAAAACTTTTCCTTCTTTTTTCTTGCTTGCCAATAATGGAAAAGAAAATTGTCCTTAAATAATACTAAATGTGCGTGTTACACGCAATTTTCCTAGGTTTCTTTCATCAAATAGTAAACAATTATCGATAACTTCAATTTATTGAATGAAGACATTTTTCACTTTACCTGTTGTCGAGGATTGCAATGATTCTCAAAGCTCAATATCACAGGGTAATCGGATGTTTTAAATGCACTTTCTGCAATTGCTTCTAATACATCTTTTGCATAAATTTCAGGAACGAATGTGTAACCATGCACAATCACTGGCTCTTCTGTTCGTCCATTCCAGAAATCCAATTCAACACATCTGTGCAAATTTAATTTTACATAAAATATTATTATTTGAATAATTTAATGAGAAAAAAAAGAAAAACACTCACCGACAACCTGCCAATAAAGTTTGTCGATAAATTTCCACAGAGCTTTTGCCCGTGATTTGATGACCAATTAGGTAGGTGTTGTGGGAGGAATTGATAAAATAATGTGATAACGGCTGATCCATATCGTCGCACAATTCTAATTTGTTACTCGCCATTATAGGATTATCGTCTGACATTAAATATCTATGAGTGTGCATTTTATATGAAAAAAAGTGAAAAAAAATGTCTATCAATTTAAATATCTATATGTGGCTGAGTTACATTATTCAGAAAGAAAACGAAAATTTGAGCATTAAAAGTCCACTGGCGTTAGATTGAAAATGATGATATTGTGTGTGTAAGCATCGTGGGTGGAATGGTAAAAAAAGGTCAAATAAAGAATTTTCATTCTCATTCACACACAAACACACACAAAATGTCTCCGATGGTGAAGAGAAAAATTTTTTTCTCTTTTGTTTAGGATTAAGGACAAATGTTATATTGGTAAATGGATATGTCTGAATGTGGTTCTTGGCTGGGGATATTTGAAAGAGAATTGCATCAATTGTTTAAGAGGATTTTCGAGACTTTAATTTCCTTTTGTTTACATTTATTTCAGGAAGTTGAAAGAAAAAGAACATTTCAGTTTAGTCATTTTATGTTGTTTTTATCTTATTTTAAATTGAAATTCAGTATAAAATTACTGATCATGCTATCTAAAAAGGTCAAATTAAATGCAAATAAAACTCTGCTTAGCATAATTTTGGAGCTTTTGAAGAAAACTCGATCTATCAAAAAAGCGTCAAATAATCAGAATATCTTTACCTTTTTCAAGTATCATAAAAAACATCAAAGTTCACAAAGTTTGGAATTTTTTGCAAGAAATCAAAAATTCTCTTTGTCTTTTATTATTTTGAGTACAGACATTAAATATTAAAATTAAAAAATTTAAAACTGTAAGATAAATAATAAAGTGGCAATAACAGACAACGAATATACTCGTTTTTAGCAGAGAAAAAGGACAAACTTTTATAGTTTAAACCTAAAAAAATGTCATTTACAAATATCTCTGACACTGTCTCGTATTGTAAATATACAAATGAATGAGCTTATCAAAGGACAACCTACATCATGCAGGATAAACTGAAAATTTCCAACTCTAAAATTTCATTTTAATTAAATTTTATGGCATCATGCTTACACTGCTGATTATATGTTATAAATCTGGTAATTTAATAGCTCAATTTTTTTAGTATGCAATAATTAATGCTTGCACACCTCATTCAAGTGCGATGTAAATAGAAACACTCAATTATGCTTTCGAAACGAGCATCGGACCGTGTATAAAAGTAACTTTTTACAACTGCGTGACTTTACCACATTTTCCACATCGGTGATGATGATCAAAGTAGGGAATTTTTAATTACACCAAAGTGCTTGAGCTAAATGGACATACAAAAGTGTTTGCAGTATGATGCACATTTTATTACGATGGTGGAATATAATTTTTTTTCTCTCATAATAAAATTAGTTATTTTTTTCATCTCATTTTCATCATTACGCTAATGAAATTTTAATTAAAATCGCACGTGTATTTGTGATGATGTAAATATAAATTATGCATAACTAATATAACATGACATTTTCCATTAATGGATAATTAATGTGGAAAAATTAGCTGATTATTACCTTAAGAATCCATCAAAGCTCAGTAAACCTTTTTGCGCGTTAAACTTGTTTGGCTCGTATTGCTGTATGATGTCTTTTGCGCGTGCCGGATTGGCGTATGGGAAGAGAATTTCATTCAGTCTCGGATCGCGCTGTGTTTTGTTGAGAAAATCAACTAATTGTGTTGTTGACATAATTCTACGCTTTGATGTGCCAACGCTGTAGGAGAAAGACAAATATTGATAAGAAAATATTTTCATACATGATTTCTTATTTCGAAAATGCTGTTGTTGTTTATAATTGAAAAATTTATTCATCTTTACTCATTCATTTATAATACAATAATAAAATATTAAGTAAACAACAGCAGCAGCAATTCATCACATGACTTACTAAAGAGAATAAATCAGAAAATTTATTCAGACTTTGACTAATGACAAAGTGTGCAATTTATAAATATTGACTTACATCTCATCAAAAAGTTTCTCAACTTCACTACGTTGCGTCAAATTTTTATACAAATTGAAAAAGTCTTCAAATTGAAATTTTTGCTGTGCAATAGTGTCCGCCTTGCCGATGGGCAGTCCTGACACTTCCAACGCTTTTTCAATTCGCCTCCTATCGTCTTTATGCGATGCAAACAATTTCATTATACTAGCAAGAAAGAGAAAAGATAAATTGAAAAATTATTTGATAAAATCAAGAAGGCAAGCAAAAAATATATTTTATTACGCAATTGGGGGATGAGTTTTGTGCACACACACAGGGAGTAAGCAATAAATTTACAAATGTTATTTTCTCTCCACCAAATGTAAGGAGCGACACAATGATAATGAAGTTATGATATTGGAGGACATGCAATTGCTTTAATGAAGAATAGAAATTATTTTTATACCACTATGCCTAAGAGAGAGAAAGCGAGGCAAGTGAAATAGTTAACTGATCGATAAGTTGTATATGGCAAATAATTTACACAGGCTTCGTTTAAATCAGTTTCTTTTCAGCAACTGAACCCTATCAAAAAATTATGAGAAATGTACAATTTTTTCGAATGGATATTTTCTTCTCAATGAGTCTCCCCATAAAAAATTTTTCTTTTTTACAGATGTCATTTTTGAAATTTAAAGTTCTCACTTACATTTCATAGCATATGTAGATAAAGTAACAATGAAGAAAAATGTAAGTGGATCGAAAGTGAGAAACTTTTGTAATTGTGTATAAATTTAGCCAAAGTTTGTTGAAACGACAAAGAAAGTAAACTTTTTAGCTCGAGTAGCAAGTGAAGAAAGAGAGATTTAAATTTTAAATTGCTAAAGTAAATCATTCAATGCTCATTGGTGTTTGCCACGCTTTCGAACTTCATTTTGCAAATACGTGAGCTATCAGCAACGGGCGTTTGCATAAATCTGCTATTTGGTATGTACAAAAATCACTGCTAATATATCGTTGCCCTTTCTTCGTATGATTACCCTGGCAGTAAGAGTAATAATGTTTTAGAGAGTTTGCTGCTGAGTAATAAGGCAAACATAAATTTTTATTGTGAACAATTTCCGAATGAAACAATAAAACATAATTTATCGTTTTATGCCTTAAAGTTATTCTGACACTTGCTTTAACACATAAAAAGTGTTTAAGTATGCATTCTTATAATTCTGCCACATTCTATCATCGTCATTCTCTTTATACTACTGTTCCATATAACATAGCTTTTTCTCATCATTTGGCACACTCTTGGCCAGTGTGTATCAGGTTTCACCCAAATAGTAAGTTTAATGTACATTTTCTCATGATTCAAGGCTAAAGTTCTTTGTGGAACACTTAAGACTTTATATATGTTTATATTTATACACGATTCCCTTTATGTCATTGCAGTTTTAAAAATGAAAATTTCTGAGCATTTTTGAAACTTTTCATTAAAAGATTCATTAAATTTACATGACGAATAAATACAAAAAAAACCAAAATTTTAACCTCAGTAAATCGCTTTCCCTTTTGAAATTGTACATTTACTGGTTAATCCGCTGAAAAAAAGACGTACTCATCCGACTGTGTATATATGTGAACCTTTACTCTCTTTTTCATGCGAACAACAGTAATGTAATAATAATAAAAAATTTCCAACACGGCACTTGATTACAAAATCAATATCGTGATACTATAAATATATCCATACTTGTATGAACTGAGCGCTTCATCTAGCGAGAAAAACTCTTTATTGAACTTACTTTTTTACAGGAATTTTTCCAGCTTTGTCAACCTGAAGACTAAGCTTACAGTGAGCTTTTTGCAAGAATCTAGTAGCTGAGCCATTGAGCTGTGTCATATTGTAGGCCAGCTTCATCAACTCATCACTCCAGTGCTAGAATAAAGATAAAACAAATAAACGAAATACAAAAAATCATTTTTGCTGTTGTTTTTTAAAAATAACGCACGTGTAGCGAGCAGTCGATGCAAGAGTATTTCATTAATTTACCTTCATTAATCATTCTTAGCTTTTTTTACATATTTCCATTAAATTTATTTCCCAACCATTCTCGTCAACTTTGAGTGACCACTGTCGTCTGACGTTTGACCACTTCTTCCATAATGAATTAAATGGGGTTGTTTCGCGTTGTTCTATAAATAGCAGGGATGGACAAATGATAAGAGAACGAAATTTTGTGACGCTTTATCAGCCCACATTCACATTTTGCTGTCTTTATCATAATAATCTCGCTGCATGAAAAATAAAATACCCAAGTAAAATCGGAAGTGATTTAGGGTGAAATCACAGATGCCAATATGAAATTATTTCGGTATTGCGTGTCAAAATCACATCTGTATCATCGTTGTAAGATTTTTCGTTGCGTTTTGCCACCGCATGATAAGCTGCGACATTATTATTGCTTTTTCATTTTCGCTCCCTCGCTTATTCTTGATAATTTCATTTTCAGGTGTGTTATTGAGTGAAAAAAGCAAAAATGACTTGAAAAAAATGAACTAAAGAAGGAATCGCTGTCAGGCGAAACGAAGCTAATCGAGAGAAAGATTTATCAAACTTCTTAACTGCTGTATAATAAAATACTCTACGAATATTAATTCGACTATTTTGTGTGTCAATTATCCAGACTTAGCAGTTTTATTAAGTCGTTACATTTGCACATTTTTCTCATTTTTTTACACAAAAATAAACATAAAGTCTCCTTGAATAACCCTATTATTATTATGCCTACAGGGATATGAATATAAAACTTATTGGAGCGATGTGGATTTAATGATGATATCAGCTTCAATGATTGATACACACAGGTGCTGCCTCAAGTCTATTTTGATAGATATCAAAATGATTTCAAGAAATTTTTTTCATTCAAATTTCACTCGAGTTATTCATAAAATTAAGGGCAACTAATAAAATATTAACTAAATGAGAAAGCTCATGGAATATTTATAAAACTTTCAAACACACATACATGGCCTACAGACTCTTTTTTGTTTATAAATAATTTTATGTAATTCAATACAGCATCTGTATCTGTATCCGATGGGTGTGGTTGACTGTAATCAATGAGATGTAAGCTCGATGATTTCAAGATGTGAAATGAGAATAAAGGAGTGAAGGAGAAACTTTAAGGCAAAGAAGCTTTGAGTTTAAAATAAGAGAGAAAAAGTTTCTCATTTATTAAGGTGTGCATTCAATCAACAAAAGGCTCTCTTTCTCTATGCTATTCTTTAAATTAAGCTATTCCATAAATAAATTTCTTCTTTATCAAAGTTTTTCTTCATTTCAAGCATGAATCTTATTGTAAAGCAGAGATTGGCAATGAGAAATTTATTAAAATTAAGAAATAAAAGTTTTTCAATTTACCAATGAACGACATGGATTAATGCTAGTACTTTAGTTACAAAGGTCAAATTCAAAGGAAAACTTTTCTTCCACTTTTCTCTTTTCATTAAGCAAACACAATGAGAAAGAAAGATTCTTCAGTTGATAAACAGCCTTAATTATTTTTTTTTTCTCTCATGCTAGATAGATTAATGAGTAGGCAGAGTGAAAATGAGTTGTGCTGCGAATGCTCGCCTACTTTCAATTATCAATAGAAATGAAATTGAGAGAGAAAACTCGTTGATAATAGCGCAAAATAAAGTTTAACGTGTTGAAACATACTCGCAAAAACCTACGCAAAAGTCTATTATTGAGACTATACTTGAAAACGTGAATGTAAGGCTTGCGGTATAAATTGAATAAAAAGAGGAAAAAGCGATGCAATATTTACTTAAATTGTTACAATATTTTGTTGCTAACTAAAAACATAATATTGCAACAAATTGTTCAATTTCTTGACAATTTTCCCATTAACTCAATGAAGTTCAACAATTGATAATTATGGTAGGTTCTGTTTGAGTAAGAAGGAGATTATTTCAAACGTGTTTTTTTCTGAATACCATTGCCATAGCAATAACAGCAAAATTGTACATCAGCCTAGCCATATCACGAATGGACGTGCATTTTAACAAATGGTATTTATCATAATGATGGCGATCTTTTTCCATGACACAAGGACCCATACAAAATGTGAGTGAAAAGCTTTTAGGAAGTCGAAATATAGCATTCTCTCATTTGTTTTTTTCTCTTTTTACATGTTGTACATTAAGACGATGTATAAGAAAATTAATGGACGTGATGTATAAATGACTTTTCGTTTAATGACCATAATTTTTTCTCTTTGCTCTAATTTACTCTATTTCCACTTTACGTCCTGTTGCCTGCGCTTATATTGATTGGCAATTAATTATTTATTTGTAGTCTAACAGCGTACAAAAGTTTTTCAATTTGGATTTTAATTGAATTACAGAAACATAAACAAAATTTTTATACAATTGAAATTGATCGTTATTCTATATTTCTTATTTTTCCTGCTTGCCATACGCACGTTATTGAGCTATGTAAAGTTATTAAATGTCCAATTCACCTGTGCAATATCTTTTCGCGTACAACAAAAATTTATGAAGGTAACATTGACAAAATCTGAACCATAGCACACAGTCACTGTTTTCTCCTCAAGCGTATCCTGTTGAGATCCCATAGTCACAATTTGTCGAAGCTTTAAATCCTGCAAAATATAGAAAAAGAATAGGACATGAAGAAAGTAAATACTGAAAAACGTAAAATTTTTTCACAAAATCGAATTCAAATAATACATTAATTCTGAATACATTATAAGAGCCAAAACGTGGAAATTGTAAAGAAAATCTGAACTATTATTTTAGTCTTTTTCACTATTATTTCTTCATTGTTTGTAAACAAACAAAATTTTCGATGCAAAAATTTTTGTCAATTTCTAAGCTTCTTTTGTAATAGAAACGCTTCAATACTGTTCATAATTGATATTTTTCCTGGTAGTCCGATTCAAGAAAAGTGTCAGTTACATGTTCGAAAAATTTGAATGAAAAATAACATTTTTTCCGAAAATTCACACCCCTTCAAAAATGAAAACAAACTTGTAAAATTTATTTAGTTTTTAGTAAAACATTCTATTTTTAATGAAATAAAGTGAGAGGAGTGATAAAACAAGTATCAATGAATTAAAAAGTATAAAAAGCTATAAGATATGGAACAAAATGTGGTGAAATCTAAGAGAATTTGAAAATTTTTAATTGAAACATAAAAA
>JACWBX010001788.1:24635-47309 GCA_014622435.1 Polypedilum pembai | reverse complement strand
GGAATATGCACACGAGTGACAAAGATCATGAATTAGACCGAGATACAACAACAACAATGAACGAACAGCATACAGGTCAAGAAACGAAACATGATGATTTGGATAGAGATCATTTAGGTCACGAATACATGACGAATCCTGAATTAAGAAAAGGAAACCTTTGGAATATGCACACAAGTGGCAAAGATCATGAACTAGATCGAGATACAACTACAACTATGAATGAAGATCATAAAGACCAAGAACCAAAAAAAGATGGAATTCCAGTAGTGCACAGAAAACATATGATTCTAGTTTTAGTAAAACCTAAAAAAGACAGTCAACATATTATGAAAATAGACAATTCAGATAATCAAAGTCAACAAACTACAGACACTGAGAACAAATCAATGAAAGACGATGTCCATGACATTAACAAAGCGATTAGAGATCCTGAATTAAAACATGAAGATCATCAAGATTCAGATGGTGAACATAAGTCTATGAAAGCAGACATTGAGCATTTGAATGCAGCAATTAAAGATGATGATTTAAAGCATGGCCATCATGGAGAAGAAGATAAGGCAATGCATCATGATGTTCATGATATCAATGCATCAATTAGAGATCATGATTTGAAGAAGACAAAAAGAGACGATCATGAACATACGTCAATGCATGATGATGCTCACGATATCAATGCAGCAGTTAGAGATCATGACTTAAAACATGAAGATCATCATGATGCAGAAGGTGAACATAAGTCAGCTCATAAAGATATTCAACATTTGAACAAAGCAAATAAGGATCATGACACAAAACATGATCACCATGGAGAAGAAGATAAGTCAATTCATGATGACGTTCATGATATCAATGCATCAATTAGAGATCATGATTTGAAAAAGACAAAAAGAGACGATCATGAGCATTCTTCAATGCATGATGATGCTCACGATATCAATGCAGCAGTTAGAGATCATGATTTGAAAAAGACAAAAAGAGACGATCATGAGCATTCTTCAATGCATGATGATGCTCACGATATCAATGCAGCAGTTAGAGATCATGACTTAAAACATGAAGATCATCATGACGCAGAAGGTGAACATAAGTCAGCTCATGGAGACGTTCAGCATTTAAATGTAGCAAATAAGGATCATGACTTAAAGCATGGCCATCATGGAGAAGAAGATAAGTCAATGCATCATGATGTTCATGACATCAATGCATCAATTAGAGATCATGATTTGAAGAAGACAAAGAGAGAAGATTTAGACAATATGAACTCAGATCACATGATAAATCCTGAATTGACAAATGAAGATGTTCATACAGTGAACAAGCAGAAAAGAAATGATATGAAAACAATTCACGAAGAACAATTGCCCCATGGTGAAACAAAAAATGGTGAGCATCAAGCTTTGAATGAGGAACATAGTGAACATACTGATTCAGAAAACTGTCCCCATCATAATGAACGTATGAAGAAATATCGAGAAAATATTGATGCTTGTGTTGAAGAGACTGGAACTACCAAAGAAGTTGCTGAAAAATTAAAGAATGGAGACTTCAGTGTTCATGATAAATCAGCACAATGTTTTGTTAAATGTTACTTTAAAAAGTGAGTAATAATTTATTGAAATTTTACTATCAATTAAAAATTTTTGAATCCACAGATTCGGATATATGAATGAAAATGACGAATTCCAATCAGAAGTATTGTTAAAGAAACTCACGAAAAAAACTGAGCTCAAAACTGATCAAGAGGATAAAACTGAATTGATCAAAAAATGTCTTTCGGAAAAAGGTGAAGACGAATGCGAAACTGCATTCAAAATTTACGAATGTTATAGACCGCATGTTGAATTCAAAAAACATCATGCACTACAAAAAGGTGAAAAAGTTCACTAAACGTTGACTTTTGCTTTTGTCAATGAAAATGAATCAAGGAAGAAATTAATTTTGTTTTTTATGATTATTTGGCTTTATTAGCATTTTATAATAAGAACTGAAATAATTTATGTAAGTAAGTGTCAAAAAAATAAAGAGGAAATCTCATTAGATGTAAAGCTTAGACTTGTTTACTTTATTTTTTGTTATCAATTGTCGAAAGTTATTTTTAAATCTAATCAGTCATAAAAATATTTTGCATTAAATTAAAAACGTCTCTAAAAATTGTTTATTATTCTTCAAGTGAAATAATTTCAGCTCTTTTTAAAATCTCATATAGTCACGAGACTAAATAAACAAATGCTGAAGTATAAATCATTAACTCATTCTAATCTTCTTCTTTTTATGGTAATTATTCTTTTCATTCTTGCCACTTATTCTTTCACATCTTTCTTCTCTCCCCTCTGCTGTCAATTAGCTTTTAGTATAAAAGCAAGACCCTGAACTTTACCAGAATCACAATAAAATCCACAGTTGTTCTTAACTCAT
This sequence comes from Polypedilum pembai, assembly GCA_014622435.1. Classification (NCBI taxonomy): domain Eukaryota; kingdom Metazoa; phylum Arthropoda; class Insecta; order Diptera; family Chironomidae; genus Polypedilum; species Polypedilum pembai. The sequence continues at coordinate 44,888 of JACWBX010001788.1, read as the reverse complement.
CTCAACAAGATGAAAATTTTACTTGTGATTTGTTTTCTTTTTGCTTCTACATTGGTAAGAATTTTCAAAAAATTGTCAGGAATTAATAATTTAATAAAATTTTATTTAGGCTTATCCATCAGAAGAAAAAGAAGCTTTAGAAAAGAAACATCAAGAATATGTGAATGCTTGTATTGAAGAATCAAAAACAACAAAAGAAGTTGCAGAGAAACTGAAGAATGGAGATTTCAGTGTTCGTGATGAGCCTGCACAATGTTTTGTTGACTGCTATTTCAGAAAGAAAGGTTTAATTAACGAAAAAGGAAATTTCCTCTCAGACATCATTAGTGAAAAGTTCAATAAAATTTTTGTTTTAAAATCTGAACAAGATGAAGATTTAGATAAATTGGTTAATCGTTGTGTACAAGTAAAAGGTGAAAACAAGTGCGAGAATTCATTTAAATTCTATGAATGTTATAGACCACAAGTCGAATACAAGGAGGATTTCATAAAAAAATATCGTGAGCGTGTTAATACTTGCATTGAAGAAACAAAAACGACTAAAGAAGTTGCTGAGAAATTAAAGAATGGTGACTTCAGTGCCAAAGACGAGCCTGCTCAATGTTTTGTTGACTGCTACTTCAGAAAGTAAGAAAAAATTTAGAAAAATATTAATAAAACTAAAATTTTTTTATTCAGGTTTGGTTATTCAAACGAAAATGGTGAAGTACTTGCACAAGTTATCATCGATAAACTTAAGAAGAAAACAGAACTCAAGGATGAAGCCATCACAGAGTTGATCAATAAATGCGTTCAAGAGAAGGGTGAAAATAAATGTGAAACTGCATTTAAAATTTATGAATGTTACAGACCACAAATTGAATTTAAAAAATGTCATAAATCTGAAAAAGTTGAGACAACTGTTGAATAAATAAAAACAATTTGCAAGCAAAAATTTGTGTTTTATTAACTCATAGACAAATTGATCGCCCTTCAATCGACTTCTAATCGGTTTCTTGTCTTTTAAGAAAAAATATAAACAAGTCATTCCACTCACTCTCTCACTTTTGAATTCTATAAAAAAGACTCGAAAAATATTTCACTCACATCTCATCGACGTGCAAAATTCAATAAAAAAAGGCAATAAATTCTGACAAATACCCCACTCTGCGAAATCTGAAAAAATTCTTTTCTTTTTGTATAAAAATCACTGCTCTGTCATCTTCACAGCTCATTTAATATCAAGTTTTTGCTTAAGCCGGTTGAAGATGAAATATATAGTTGTGGTTGTTCTAGTATTGTGTACACTTTCATTGGCACTTGCCGATGATGTAGAAGATGCAAAGAAGAAGCATCATGATCAAATTAATGAGTGCATCGAAGAAACTGGAATTAGTAAAGAAGCTGCTGATAAATTGAAGGACGGTGACTTTAGTGAAAGAGATGAGAAAGCTCAAGTGAGTTTTTTTTTGTTTAAAATATTTTTTTTGGAGAATGTTATTGACTTAGACTTGTTCTCATAGATTCATGAATTATTAATTAGTTTTACAAAGTCAATAAACTTTTCTTTCTGTTTTCTCATTTTTATTAATTCAAAAACATTTTCAGTGCTTTACCAAATGTTTCTTTCAAAAGTAAGTAAAAATCACTAATTTTAGTAGAAAACCAGATTTGAAAGAACAAGAATCAACAAAAATACATTTCTTTTTTCAGAGTTGGATTCTTAGATGCTGAAGGAAATCCACAAGCTGATGTTATCATCGATAAGTTAGCTCATAGAGCTGAAGCAAAAGAAGATGAAACTCTTAAAACTCTTGTCTATAGATGCATCGAAGAAAAAGGAGCAAATGATTGTGAAACTGCATTTAAAATTTATGAATGCTATCGCAATGGCATTTATTATAAGAAAAATGAACATTAAATGATAATTTAATTATAAACATTGCAAAAGAAAATTAGCTTTGAGATCTAAATAAATAATTAAGATAACTAAAGTTAGTAGTCTCACATGCCAATCAGCTGATGGCTGAAAGTAAATTTTTTTAGTGTTCTTCGCCCAAGCACGAAAGCAAAATCAATAATTTATTCAAAAAACCTCTCTTTTGGTCAATAACCTTTTATCAGTTGCCTCGTCTTTGTTTCTGTCTCTCTCACTGTTTCGACTGGATTTTTTGCTCTTCTTCAGTTGTCATTCCTAAAAGAAAATTTTACTTCTCTTTCTTGAAGTTATGTTATGAATTCTGTTTTATGTTTTACCAAGTTTTTATGAAGTTTTAGAGAGTGACAAATTTATCTCAAACAAATAAAGAGAGAGAAAAATGTGAGAGAAACAGTTATTTCTTAAAAACTTTCCCCACTTTTTTCTCTTAAAATCTTCATAGATTCTATATATAATCAATTAACAGTAGTATCGATAGGTTTAGTTTATTTTGAGAGTCAAAAATGAAGAGATTTTTGAGTTTTGCAGTAATCTTTTGCATCACAAGTGTCATTTTGGTAAGTTCAAAACAGTGAAAGTTTTAAAATTTTATCTTTAAATTTTTAGTGTCAAACAACACAAATAAACAAAGAGCTACGTGCTCGTCGTATCACAAGACAGTGCATTCGTGAAAATAAAGTTCTTTATTCAGTGGCTATCAAATATAGCAAAGGCGATATGAGTGACAACAGTGAGAAATCAAAATGCTTCTTGAAATGTTTTGCTTTTAATCTTGGATTATTTAATGAGACAACTGGAAGTCCACAGAAAGAAGCTATTTTAGAATATGTAACATTTTTACCTTCAGATCAATTGCCAGTAAGTTTTATTTAGTTAATATTTCTTTATTTTATCAGTTTGTAATTTGTTAGAATATTTTAATCTAAAACTAAGTAAAACAAATTTGCCAAAATTTTTTTATTTAAATTTGTGATTTTCATTTAACTGTTTCCAAAACTATTCTTATTTAGTATGATGAAATAATAGACAAATGTGATCGTGAAACTGAACGTGGTGAAGATCAATGCGACTATGTTTATCGTGCATATAAATGTCTTTGGGATGAAATAAAAGCTCAACCTGAGCCAGATAGTTTCAGATTTTCATTTTATGATGTGCTTGGTTTTAATGAAATTTATGACAAAGAAGATTTTAGAGATGATGTCACTGAAAATGAGGAAGGGGAAACAACAACTGAATTTGCCGAAACTGAACATTTAAGTTTGTAATTTTTATGCTGAATTTTAAAAATAAAGTTTTTGTTTATAAAATATGAATGTCAGCAGTTTTTATAAATGAATGAAAATGTATGTGAGTTTCATTTCAGTCTAATTTCAGTAGTTGTCAAAATGAAGTCAGAATTTTTATTACTAACAATTTTTATATTGAATAATGTTTCAGCAAGAAATCCTAGTGCATCAAGTTTAGTATTTAATTCTGTTAGAGCTTGTGCTCATAAACACAATCTTGACATGGGAAAATTATCAGATATTTATATGAAAGGAAATTTTACAGATATTGAAGACGATAAGAAAGTAAAAATTTAATTAAAACATTAAATCATGCAATATTTAAGTTTTTATTTCTTTTCAGCGTATTCTAAAATGTGTTGCTGATGATTTAAAACTTTTCATTAACAAACAACCGCAATATCACACAATCATGCATTTTGTAGATTTTCTCATAAAAGGCGACAAATCTGGAGTTCTCCAACAAATTGAGAAATGTATTGGTCCAACTATTAACCACAATTTTTGTCAACATTTGCATAATGCATTTGAATGCTTCTACCATGCCACAAATGGATTTGGTCGACACAGTGAAAATAAAAATTCCACTCATATTGATGAAAAATGAAATGAAATAAAAGTCGCGCTGTTTTTGCTTGTGTCAATTAAATTATTTAATTAAAAAAGAATATCTTTTTCAACTTCGAAAATTAAGCAATTTAAAAATCCACGCCTGAAAATTGAATTTTAAATTGGTGCTTATTAAATTATTTGTTGACATTTTTAAGATGCAAATAGAAGTGAAAATTATGCAAATTATAAGAGACATTTTACAGTTGAGAGAGAAAATTGAATTTTTGGACCTCCAAGGCGACACAACATCGACATCCTTTCTTGATTGATATCTCAATTTCTCCTAACATTGACTTTAACTATTAGGTAAATTATAAATAACAAGGATCAAAAGTCGTTAAAGAAATGAATGAATGAGAGAAAGAGAAAGTCGTGAAGCATAAGTTAATTGCCTTTCAACACGGAAAAAATCCTTTCGATTTATTTATTTATTTTTTGTTTTAATGAATGAATGAATGAATGAACCCTTGTAGTTGTCATGACAAAACGATTCAACTCAATCACTCACGATGGACACAATTTGTTTTGTTCCCTTAACTGAAATGTTTCATGTTTTTCGATGCTTATCTGATTTTGAAGAAAAAAAGGAGAATATGCTAAGGGCTAGTAAGGATAATAGACTGAAACTTAATTAAACTTGAAAAATTTTCAACGTCATCATCATATCGTTTGTCGTCGTCAGAAAGAAAGAAGAATCATTAAAAGATGCTGCAAGCGCTCGCATGTTGGCCTTTATTGTGAGGTATTGAAAAAATTTTCAAAAAAAAAGAAACTTCTTCATTCTCTTGAGAGAGCGCGAACTTTTCATTCTCATAAGTAATGAGCTCGCGTTTCTTTCACCACCAAGTAATTTTCCTTAACTGAAAGAATTATTATTGCAGTCATTATTTTTCATACTTTTTTGAACGAAATGTCATAACTTTATGCCGCTACTGCCGAAAAAAAAATATTCATAACGTGTGCTTCTTCACATTTCTTGCTTCTTTTCGTTTATGATTTATTCGTAATTAAGTGTGTTGGAGGCTATTTGCATGTGAAGAGTACTGCAGTTAAATTTAATTAGAAATAAGAGAGATTGAACTGTCTTAGCTCATCATTCTTAAATCATTATTTGCACTTGATGCATAATTTATGGCATGAATGTGCAATGCTGTTGGCTCAATGTGATTTCAGTTTGTTTTCCTAAAAGCAATCCGTAAATTATCGATCATATAAGAAGAAACGTGGTGGGAATAAAGCGTAAAGTCTCAAACACTTCAGAATCGCATCAAAAAAAGAGAATTTTTTACCAATTATTATTGCAACGCTTACCTGAAGACGGCAACAAGAAGCAGCAAAAATACACGAAAACGAGAAATTATTAAACGAAAAAAAGAAAGAAAAAAAAATCCACAGTCCGTGGCCTCGAGTAAACAGATTTTTGTAAGCAAGAAAGCAAGAGTATTACGCGTGCCGCCAAAGCATAATCCTCATCAATGTGAAATGTTTATAGACTCGAAAAATCATTGAAGACTTCTCGTTTCCACGTTAACTGCCTTTTTTTAAATTTAATAATTTTTATTCTATCGATGCAGCCACTTCAAAACAAACATATTTTTATTGTTGCTTGCTTACTTTTATTGTGGCTATTGCCGCTGAGTTGTTGAATGATCAATTTTTGTGAATCGGTTTAAAATGTAATATAATAATAATTGAAAAATATAAGAAGTCGAATTGAAAACAAATTTCAAATTTTTCTAAATAAAATTCAAGTTAAAACTCTTAAAAAAAGGTTAAATTGAACAAGAAGCAGCAAAATTGGTTTCACTGCTCAAGTGTTATTTTTGTAGCCTCTTCTTTAATCCACAACAACAAAAAATATTTCAGTTTTTTCGCATGTGGCCAACAGGCATTGAAAAAACTTCTCCAATCGTCCGTCTAATCACCTCAAAACAATGTTTTTGTGCCTAGTAAATAAATAAGATTATTATTTTTTGATGCGCGCTGTGCATTTATTCCCTTCTTTTAATAAACGGTGATTTATTGCTTCCACCCAAAAAATTTATAAAACCATGTCTGATGTTGACCGCAAGATTAAGATAAGAACGTGGAGCAACTTTGTTAATGACGAATTACAAATTTATTTATCAAGCTAGAAGTATTTTAAGGTAAAATAAAGTGATCATGTTATGATAAAAACTTGTGATGCAAAATTCTTTTTTGTCTTTTTTTAGGAATTTAAAATTTTAATAGAATATTATAAAAAGAGAATAATAATATATTGAGCTCATACTAAGGTGAGAAATTGAAATAAATTTAATTGCTTAATAACATCTCAATTCAATAATATTCAATAATCATATACTACGTAGAAAATTGATAAATAGAAGTCAAGGTGAAACGACTGAATGAAACGTTACAAAATAATCAAAATTTTGTAAAATAACAATCGATTGGGAATAGGCATAGATTTGGAATTTTTACTATTTAAATTCTTAACAAAGTCGCTATAATAACTTCTTGAGATCGAACAAAATTAATAAACTTTTCGGTATTCCTTACCTTGAATTGAAATAAAAGCAATTCATCATAATTTTAACTTATTGCAACAACTTGTAGAATAAATAAGCTGCAATGAATTGTTCAATTTCTTCCAATAAAATATTTGGCATGGCATTATTATCAAATCATGATATAAAGAGGATATACATTGCTATTAACAAGTACAATCTTTCTTTCTCTCCTCAAATACACATTTTTCATAATCCTCATTCATAAATCATCTGAAATAAGTTAGTGCACCACCAAAAGATTGCATCCGCATCACATTTGAATCAAACGTATATAATTTAACCATTTGCCAAAAAAAAGAACAACAAAAGGAAATATTTCAATTTTGTCTGTTGCAGTTCATATCGCGATCGGAAAAGTAGCGTTTGATGCGAGCACTTTTTACTACATTATTATTTGATTGATGAGATTGCGATGCTTCTTTATCGCGGTTGTACTTGTTTTTAATGTATAAATAATTAGTAAAAATTTTATTTCCCACTATTTCAAGAATGCCATTAAGTGACATACAGCAGCATTATCTTTTAATAACCTGCTATTGATATTGATACATGCAGCAGCTAAAGATAAAGTAAAATGCAATTTCTTATCTCTTCAAACTAATCACATTACATATGATACACACTTTGTGTCTTTCTTTCTTTCCCTCATTCATTTTAATTACATATTCAAGTCTTATCCGATTACTTTAAGAGAATATTTTCTGTGATGAAGATAAGGTTTGTTCATTTACAATGATAACTTTGAAAAAAAGATTTTAAACTTTTGCTTATTTAAAATTTCATTTATCAAAATAAGTTAAGATAAAAAATTACCTTTAGATTAAATTCTTCCATCGATTTTCAATGTGAGATTGCGTTGAAAATGAGATTTTAATTTCATTAATATATGCATTTTATCTTCAAACAGCAAAGTGAAAAAATTAGATTAAAATTTATTGACATGAGAGAGTGATAAGGAAATTAAAATCGACACTAAGAAGATTTTTTTGAAAAAGCAACAGCAACAGCATCAATTGCAACAATTTAAAAAGAAGAGTTTAAAACAAATAAATAAACAAAGGCTCAAAAACATCAATTAAAATACTGAAAGCAAAAAGCAATTAGGAATACTAAGTAATTTTTCTGCAATTATTTAATAAAACTTCACTCATCTTTCAGTTCATGCTTCAACTTTTATGTGTCACTTATGACGGTAATAAAATTCAATTAGTGTACATGATGATTACGTGAAATGTCCATTTAATGTCGATCGGATCTTGAAACCTGTTATTAAAAGACCAAAGATTGACATTGTCTTTATTATTATAATTACAGCTCATAAAATTCATTCTATTTGGAAAAAACCTTTCGCATATTCAAATAGTTGAGGGCAATGAGCTCCTGTTTAAGAATATTTCGGGTTGATGCACTTGCTATATCATAAATTCTGTGTAATCAGTTGCTCATTATACCAATAACTGTTTATTTGGTCCAATATCAACTGTGTGCGATGTAAAGATGCTTACAGGAGAAATTGAAGATGCCATTACAATGGAAATTATCTGTAATTATCAATAATCCACCTCTCTTGTTTTCTTGCTCACTGCTCACTTGATGCCCACTGAAAATTGCATGTAATTCACATCATAAACTTTATTGTGCTCGCTTGCCAAAGAATTTGTGTGTGCGCGCATTTCTTTGGTAGCAACATTGAAATTAAATGATGATGATGATACGGAAGAGAGTGAAAGAACGTGGTAAAGAACTTTCTTATTTGTGTTCTTAAACAAGGGAAGAGAATTTTTTCTACATTTAAAAAAGAATTCAAAATCATTTTGTATTTAAGCCGCGACAAATTAAAATTCAATTAAATTTTAGTTGTTTTTAGTGGAAATTTTAATCGACTGAACTTTAGGTAGTCATAAAACGGACTCGGGCTCTGATTTAAAATTTTCGATACCTTGATAAATAAAGATTCTTGAACAGGCGTAGAATATGCTCCAAATTACTCTTTTTTGCTCTTTATAGCTTTTTCTTGCTCTTTTTTTTTATGTGTCCAAGTCTGGACAAAATATTCTTTTTCATTTCAATCATTTTTTATTGCGCGCACAATTGCTTGATGAAAGGGAATGTGAAAGAAAGAGAAAGAACTTTTCATGCGTAGTCATGTAATTCATATATGCTTGATGAATTGCCATCGATATTCTCAAATTTCATTCTCATGGACCAAAGCAAAGTGAGCAGTAAGTAAACGGTAAAAAATTGAAACATCTCATGTAGAGATGATTACAATGTTTATACTCGCATGTCTTCATGCTAACAAAAACAATGGACAGTTGCACGCGTAAAGGGCATCAGCGATAAATTTCAGTGCAGTAAGATACTTTAAAGTGTCTTAAATTTAAACGGAAAAGAGAGAGAGCGAGGTTAATTCGCTTATAGCAAGGGATTAAAGTGAGGCAGCAAATTGTGCAATTAAAAATTATCAGTGAACATTACGAAAGTTCATCACATCACTACTTAAATTACAAATTGATGGAATAAATGAGATGTTATGAAGCAGTGCAAGCTAATGATGAACGTGGATTAACAATCAATGAAATTTCAATTTCAAAATATTTTGAACATTCACTTTCAATCTGCCTTTGCAGTCAATGTCATTTACATTTTTCTTCAAGACAAATTATGATCGAAAGCGTTGTGCATGTCTCGCTCTTTCGAAAGTGTCAAAAAATGATTGAAAATGCAATTTTTTTTGCATGCAAACAGCCGCAAGTTGAGAAGTTTTTGTTTGTCGCATGAAAAGTGAAAAGAAGATGCTACGATTAATGTAATTGTGGTTGTAGTGACATGCAGAAGAGAACATAATTGTTGTCACTGAAAATGTTTCTTTTGTTTTTGGGTGCAATTTACACACAAAATTTTATGCAATTAGAAGTTTTTATGCGAAGTAAAAATTAACTTCTAATTTTTGTAACGATGAGAATTTCATGCAATAATAAAATTCAGTAGAAATGATTGACAATAATTTTTAATTCAACTTTTTAGTTAAATAAATCATAAAAATAAAAAAACTACTGAAATGAAATTTACACAAATAACAGCCAATTTGTTGCCAAATATTCATCATTTTTATTTACAACACTCTAATTGTGTTTTCCAATTCGATGATTTTCAAATCCTCAATAAACTAATCTCAAGCCATAAATCATAGCAATGTAAAACTGAAAATTACAGCACATGTCATGTCATCGGGCCATATACAAAAGCGACAATTGATAATAACAATCTCTATTTGCTTGAGGGTTGCTGACACTGTCACAGCCATTATTTGATCAGCAAGCAGCTCACATATACACATATGCGTTCATTTCGGGGGCAGGTGGTTGAAAAAAAATGAATTCCATTGCACTGCATTGAATAATTATACATAAGCAAGAGAGAGTTTACTTTGAGGTGCATAACATTTGGAATCATAAATATTTGCTATTAAAATCATGAATAAAGAGAGACATATGGCACTAATGCTGTTGCATGTTGCATACAAAAAATTTCTTTTCATAGAATATGATCGAGGGTGGAAAGTTTATATAATTTTTTTGATCACAGGAATTGCGCTTTGATTCATATGTGAATAATTATTTCGAAAGTGTGCCTGCAAGGGGTTAGTTTTGCAATATAATTCATAATTGAGTTCTTATTCTGACTCAGAATGACAGAAAAGAGCCAGTAGTCGTTATCGTGCATTTTATTGACAATATTTTCTTTATTTACTTTTTATTACGACTCAATAAAGTGAGTAAGAAGGAAATTGTAAGGCAAATAAGTGAGTAAACATTGAGACATTTGCCTCATCTCTTTTGGCTCTTCTTCCCTTCTTTTTTCTGTTAATTTAAATTGCGTTTCTTCTCTTATTCACCAAAAAAATATATGTATATATAAATTTATATTGAAAAGCCCTCAACACACCTGCCTTCATGGCTCGTGGCTTCTTTACTTACTTTTTTCTCTCCCTTTATTTAGAAGGTTTTTTTGAAGTTAATGTTAAATAAAACACAATTTAAAATTTTGAAAATCTTTGAATTAAATTTTCTACATAAAATTTACCTGAATTTCTTCTTGCACACAAAATTTAAAATATTTTCCTTTACTGACCCATATTATGCACAAAAAAATATTCACCACAAAATGACAGATAGTATAATGCACTTTAATCCAATTACATCACATTCCTACCGAAAAGTAAGAACTTTTTGTTCGAATAAATCTAATGACCACGATTACCGCATATAATGACTGATTTAAATAATTGATGGTCAGTCAAAAATAAAGATTTTTTTTATTTAGGTGAAATGGAGCGATGACAAGCCACAAAGAAAAATTTGTTTCTTTTTTTTGGTCGGTTTTCTTGTTGTTGTGCATTGAAGGATAAAAAGATTTTTTTAAGGCGCTTCATCTTTTGAAATCTGCATGAGTTTTTTTGGAGGGAAAAAGTTAAAATACATTTGCGTAATTTTGAATTTCTTTTGTTGCATTTTTTACCTGAAATTATATTTTAAAATTGCAGGAAGAGAAATTTCTCTCACAGCTAATCCTTTTGATTAAAAATATTTTTTACTAAGTCACTTTTTAGTCATTTATTAGAACAAATATCCGCTTCCTATGAGAATTTTGTTTGTTTACTTTCTTTCTCTAAAATAAGAGAAATTTTAAAAGGATTGAATCAATTAATCAAATATTGACATTATCAGCAAAATTTAAATCTCTCTCTATTTTGTATAAAAATTGAGATGATTGAGAAATTTAAAATAAAAGGAAGTGAAAAAAAGAAATTAATTGAAAGGGAAAAGGAAGTGAAATATGAAAATATTTTCTCAACTCACTTTTGATGATGAGAAATTTTTATCGATTTTTAATAAAACGATTTGAGCTTAAAAAATTTAAAATTTATTATGAAAACTATAAAAATAAATTTTTAAATCCTCAAAAATTCTTTTGATTTGATTTTTTTATGTAAAATCAATCCAAAAAAGAAAAAGAGATAAAATTTTAACTCAACCACAGCAACAACTTCATTCCCATTAATATCTCTAGAATGTTTTAATATAAAGAGCCAAGAATAATGTGCTCTAGTTAAAAAGCAATAAATATTAAAAAGAAGATCCTAGAATCACCGCCAATGCTTCTCTAAATTAGTTCAAAAAAAGTTTCATAAAGAAGTGTGAAGCAGTTAATAAAGAATTAGAAAATATGTGTGAGAATTTTATTTTTGTATTTTTCAGGTGTTTATTGTAAAATATTTAATAAATAAAGTTATTGTTATCAGATGCGCCACTCGGTTGAGTTCTAAGAAGCAAAAAAAAAGACTATAAAAAAGGATTATTTCAAAAGAGCAGGCAAGACATCGAATAGAATATCGATTTAGAGAGAGAAATATTTAACGCGATCAGCGAGTGAGCTTCTTTATGCGTTCATTCTCAGCCTGAGTGTGTATAAAAATAAAATTTTATTATCCAAAAAATGAGAGAGCAAGAATGAAGGAGATGATGAAACTTATCACGGTCATAAATGAACGAAGTTCATAAAATGCGCGAGCAAGTAAAATGATTGCGAATAAAATGCATGAAAGTTTAATTAAGTGATTATTTGCACATCACAAGCATGAGAGTGAGGATCGATGGCACAATTAATCCTCTCATGAAATGCACCTTATCCTCGGTGCTTTAATGCGGCTAATGCGATGCAAGCAACGTCGATGGACGTGAGAAAGAGAGCAGTCGCGCGATCACCTTTAATTAGTCTGACTTGATGGCTTCTTTGAGTCACAAATTCGACGCTTTATTTTTATTACTCACCGCTTTGCATTCATTGAGAGAGAACGAAAGACAGAGAGAGAGACACAGAATCTCTTGGGTTAATTAAATCTTAATTAAAAATTTCCATTTACTCACCGTGCACTCTTATGAAGCGTTCTACCACCAATATTAAGACTTGTTTGTTTTGTGTGAGAACTACAGAGTTTTTTAATTGATTTTTTCTGTTATATATTAAAAATTGATTCATTTTAATGTGTTTCATAAATGTTATAACATGACTATCATTACATTTGCTCTCATTTCCTTCTTACTTAAGCAGAAAATGCATTCAATATTTCACAGTGAAACAATTCTCATGGTGTAAAAACCGGATTACCTTGCACCTCGAAGCGACATTGCAATTACAATTGTTTAAGATCGACACTTTTGAATAAAATCAGTGCACGGGAAATGCAGTGACTTTAATTTTTTGAGTTATTGTCCACACATTACATGAAATTTCTGCTTTTGAAACAACAACAACAACTTTTTACCGGATATTACTTTAGCCATGAGCATTTGATGATCTGTCTGATTAGAAAGTGAGCTCAACTCTTGAACTAACTCGAGTAAAAAAATTTCATTTTGTGGTCATGGTAGCGACATTGAAATTTATGCAGACTCTGTTGAATGAATAAAAGAAATTTCATTGTCAATACTTTCATGTGGTTCTTTGTTCGCTCTAATAGAGTAGTAAAATCTAGCAAGAATTTTTCTTGTGGTTTGTTGTCTTTTAGCTGTGAGAACTTTTTGAATAGTTATTGATGTTTATGATGGCATACTATTTAGAAATGTGGTTTTAAGTGTTGAAAATTTTAAATTCAAATAAAGTTTTTTCTCGGCGTGGACACACGTTGCTCTTATTTGCTCCCACGCCTAGTTTTTTTGCAGAAATAATTTCACTTGATAAATTTTGATCAAAACATTCTATGTGTTACTGCACAAAAGTTTAAAATCGTTAAAATCAGGATTAAAAACGTTTTGAAATTTAGTGGCAAATAATGTAGGTTCAAGTAAATTTAGTTGATTTTTGTTTAAAATCATTCACAATAATTATGTTTTTGAATTGAAATAAATTATTTTAACTTTTAATTGTGCTTTTAATTCAAACACAATAAATCTGTTCAACAAATTCTTTGTAGTTTACCAATTTTTGAAAATTTCCTTCTTACGCAGTCAAGTTAAAATCCGCTAACGTCGGACTTTGTAAAATTTTCCCTAAAATCCGCCGTCTAAGAAAATTTATATATGAACGGCAGACTGAAACTTGAATATGTAAAGAAATTGTTTGATATTTAAAAATAAAATTATTAAATTTAACGGTCAAATTTGTATTTATTAAGACAAAATTTCTTTCCATAACTTGAATAAATTTTTACTTTCAAAAAAAGATTCCATAAAAACAATAAAAAGGTAAAGAAAAACAAGAATAGAAAGAAATGAGAATAAATTGTTGCACAAAGCAATTCTTAAAAATCGAAAAGAAGAAAAAAAAATTAAAATTTTAACCTTCTAACGAATGATGTGCAAAGAAAAGATCACAAAAAATTATTTCTTTCTTCTTTTTACCTGCTCATCTTCTGTTGTGGCGTTAATGTTATTCTTTGTGTACTCAAATATAAGATTTTATGCAATCGCAGTTCATCATAAGCGAGTTATGTGATAATTAAAAGACCAAAATAGCTCATTAATTTGTGTCTCTCAAATTCTTTATCATAATTTTATGCTGAACGATTTGATTAATGAATTTGATCTGAATTTTTTATTATTATTGTGCGCAGCTACTCAGTCAATTTTTGATAAAAGAAGTCGAAGATTCACCTGTGTACGAACAATGCTGGTCACCTAGTGCGCCAAATGAAATTTATTCATTTTTTATTGCCCTAATTTTTATCGTTTCTTCGATAATTTATCATGAGTCTTTGCTAGTTTGCCGACTGCCCTTTGCCAAAAACAAAAAAATTTCTTCTTAATTAATAAATTACATTTAATTGGCCAGCCTTCTTTATTTGTTTTTCTTGATGCTTGATGCCTCGCCTCTGTCTCGATTGCGGTCAACGATGTGCAACATGTCAAAAAATAAGAAAGATGAGGTGCTGGGCGTGTGAGATTTTTTTTTGATGCCTCAATTTAGTTGTTTTATGTGGTTTAAAAGAAAAGAATTTCGCATCATCTTCCTAGAAAGATTTCTACACCTAGAAGGCATTAAAAATTCTCACCAGACTTCAAAAGAAATTCAAAAGATTTTTGTTTCCATAAACTACAAATTTTTATGACTTTTTTTTTACTTAAATTATTAATTTTTAATTTCACTCTGCACTCTCATTTCTTATCATTATTACCAGATCTTGCTTTTATGGAGAGCACACAGCGATTTTGCGACACACGGCACGCGTTTATAATTTCTTCATTATGACATTAAGTAATATTATCAATTTTCATTTATGCAATGATTTTTTTTTTGCTTAAAATTAAGACATTTAATCAGCAGGATTAACTCAATTGCAGTGGTTTTAAGTAATTTTAATTGACAGTGCAAAGAAGTTAAACTTTTTTATTATTTCTGATGATTTTTCGATTAAACCGTTAAAAGAATTTCATTGATTCTTTAGATTCTTGCATTCAGAAGAATATTTAAAGTTATTAAATTAAGTATTCAAAAAGAAAACCGACTTAAAATCTTTTCCGGTTCTTTGAGTATTCAAATTGCGATTACACAACGGTGGCATGCAATAAAATGATAATTAAATTTTTTGTTTGTGACTTTAGTAGGCGAAAAATCTTCAAACAAATTTTTTTCGCTCATGCAATTGCACACAAATGGTAAGCATAAACACCTTGCTACCCACATTCTCATAAAGCAGAAGCAACAGCGGTCAGAACACGCGAAATTATAGTTCTTTCTCCATTGGAAAGTGGCAACTGCATGCCTTTATTGCACCCGGTTGTCAACTGCTCATCAATAATTTTTAACATGCCTTGTACTTGCATACAAATATGCATATCGATTGAGCATGTGCGCTCTCAATTCTTAACGGAACTTTCTCATTAAGAACTTTAATTATTATTTTGGCAATCGCGAGTTTGCTGCAGGTTCAGGTGATTTTCTTTACATGCTAGAATTTAAAAATTGTTGATTTATAAAAAATTAATGAGAATTGTTACTGAATTTATGACGCACGCAAACAACAAACAACTTTATTACACGGCTTGATGTCATAAAATTTTTTCTCTTTTACATCTTATCAGCGCCACTTTTAAGCAACATTGTTGTCATCGTCTAATAAATTTATTCACATCACATCGCATGACAAGGACAAACTTTATTGATTCCATTACACGATAATGATTTAATTATGACTTTCGTAAATATTTATCAATCAATTTTCAAATTATATGTAGTCAAATGTCATGTACAAGGTTAATTTTGAAATTTTAATTCAAATTTATAAATTCAGTTAAATTTTAAAATTTAGTTGTAAAAGTTGTCATTTTAAATTGTTCAATAATTATCAAAATAATCTTCGCATCAATATTCAATTCCAAAGAGACTTGTAACTTTACAGTCAAAAAATTTCTTCTCTCTTTCTACTGTAAATGAGCAGGTGCACTTTCTTTTACTTTTGTTTGTTCCTTTCAATGACCATCGCTCTGTCTCTCTGCTTTGGCATGCGTTCAATGAAGTGCGACTTTTAGTGAGAGAATAAAAGAAAAAAAGATGAGATTGTGACACGAGCCATTTAGACTATAATCGAGTTTTTTTTTTTGATGAAATTTTGTAGCACGCCATGCTGATTAAGCAACATTTTTAAAATCTTCCATTTTGAATTAAATCAACTATTTTTTTGCTATACGCTATCGGCACGTGGTCACTTGAAAATAGAACAACAGTTAAACAACACATAAAAAGAATAAGAAGAAGAAGAAGCAAAAAAGCACCTGCCTCTAATTAGTAATTAATCTGCGTGTCTTTTTTTGTTTGTTTTTCTACGCAATCGGTTATTATATTGGTCTGAAAGAAACATTGGTAGCACTGTCATTAAATAAACAAAATGCCATAGAAGATCGTTGTGATTGATACGCATGCTAAAATAAAAATGATTAATTGATGAGGTAGATAATTAGAAGTTTTCTATATAAAAGTTGACGAACATCAATCCAAATGTATGTAGTAATAAAGAATTGTGTAGCTGTAATGGAAGTGACTGTAGAAAATTTTAGTGGAAAAAATCAAGAAACATCAACTGAAGATATAAAATTAATGTATGAGCCACCAAGACTCTTTAGACATAGTTTAATTTATCGAACTTTGAGATTTATTTATCCATCAAATAAACCTAAAAATATATCTCATCGTACTTTTAAAGAAAAGTGAGTGGAAATATATAATAAATTTTAAGAAAAGTCACACAGTCAAATTTAAATCTGCAACGGAAAAATTTGTTAAAAAACTTTCTAAGTAAAATTTAATGTCTAAAAAGTTTATAAATGGACAGCGGACTGAAATTTCATTGTGTATCATGAATGTAAATAAAATAATTTTGCTAAATTTTATTCTCTTCAAAAGTTCTTAATAAAACTTATATTTATTAATTAATCTACTTTAATCAACTAAATTCAAGTTACTTTATGTTGATAAAAATAATATATTAAAGAGAAATGATGAATTTTTAAACGAAAACTAAATTACCAAAGTTTATAGTTTACATTCAAAAAATTTTCTTTTACTTTCTAAATTTCCAATTTTCATAGTTTGTGGTGGTTTTTCGTAATGCTAATTGGCTTCATTTTGGCATTTTCAATAATTGATAAAGCGTGGCAACGTTTTCAACTTAATCCAACATTTACAAGTGTAATTCTGAATGATGATGGAATGAAAATTTCTTATCCAACTATTGATGTTTGCCCAAATGTTTCAATTGACTCAAAATTAATAAAAAGCATTTTGGGTCATGAACCATTTAACGACAAAGCTTCAGAAATCGTTGATGTTATTCCTAATTTTGAACATTTGAGAGTTGAAGATTTGAAAGTTCTTGGTAATGCACTAAAAACTGATGACTTGAGAATTTTGACATTCAAATTGGCTTTAAAATGCAATGATTATGTTGAAAATTGTAAATTCAAAGGAAAAGAAATTGATTGCTGCACAAAATTTCTACCAATCTTGACTGAACATGGACTTTGTTATTCATTCAATACAAAAGTTTATGGAACTTCATTGAGCGAGTGAGTTGTTTAAATTTACCAATAAATAAAAATTTTTTATTTCTCTTAAACAGATTAAATAATCCAGAAATAATGACAATGATGGAATTTGAAAATCATCAGTTAACTTTCGATCTGACAAGAGCATCGAGACTTTTTATTCACTCACGTGATGAATTTTTAAATCATCAAACAAATTTTGTCACAAATATTCAAGAAAATAAGTCAACAACTGTTCTCTTTTCAATGAGACAAACTCATACTGATAATAATGCTCGTGATCTTCGACTTTATCAGCGAAAATGTTTATTTGCGAATGAAAAAGTTTCAAAATTATATGCAAGCAAAAGTTATTCAAATGCGGGTTGTCTAAGAGATTGCAGAATTGAAAATGTGCTAAAATCTTGTGGCTGTTTGTCGCCATTCTATCGTCCAAGTAATATTGAAAACATCACATATTGCAGCATTGATGATTTAATGTGTTTAAAAAGTGAAAAGCTAGTGGCAAAAAATCGCAACTGTTCAGAGTGTCATTTACCTTGTGATTTTGTTGCAATTGACATTGAAAGAGTTTTTGAAGATATAAAAGAAGATTCAAATGTGTCGAGTGTCAAAGTTGATTTAATTTTATGGCCTTACATTGCATTTCATCGTGAAGTTCGATTTGGTTTTATTGATTTTTTAGTGGCTTTTGGTAGCATTTTTGCACTGTTTTTGGGATTCAGCTTTTTATCACTTGTGGAAATTTTGATATGCGGATTAAAACTTATATTTAGAAAGTCTGAAACAGCTAAAGTGGCAAAAGAGATTAAAATTGTATCTTAATTTTTACTCTA
Organism: Polypedilum pembai; assembly: GCA_014622435.1. Lineage (NCBI taxonomy): Eukaryota > Metazoa > Arthropoda > Insecta > Diptera > Chironomidae > Polypedilum > Polypedilum pembai. The sequence goes on along the minus strand of JACWBX010001788.1, from coordinate 26,639 downwards.
ATATGCCACATCAAAGTGTTTTCTTTAATATTTTAATCCACTGGATAATCTCATGATTTAGAAATAATTAAAAACTCTTAGATATGCAAAAATCTGAAAAATTTTGACTAAAAGAAGAAATTCAAGTAGCAGCGCAGAAATTAATGATAATTTACGTGCACACTCTTATCCAATATGCAAAAAAGTTCCTTTTGAATCTAATCCATAATATTAAGTCTAAATTTTATGTTCGATTAAGAATTAGTCACAGTTTTATCCTCATGCACATGATTTGCATAATTTCATGTTCTTGTTTGTATTTAAGCTTGAATTATCACAACATTAATTTCATGCATTTAGACTTTATTGCTTTACTAAAGTTCTTATTATCACTTACAATGTTGAATGAAGATTTAAATGCTGGTTTCAGTCACAATGCAAAAAAATAACTGCGGTAGGTAATATTTGATAATTTCATTTCACCTAATGACGATTCTTGATTTAAGCAATAACATTAGGCTTATAACAGACCACACACATTAGTTTTTAGCATGTAAATAAGTAATTTGAGTTTTGACAAATTTGCAGTGAAATAAAAAACAATTTCCTTTCCTTTTATTTCAACATAAACGAGTGAGAGACTAAAAAAATGATAAATGAACAGCAAAGACAAGAACAACAGAAATTGGATTTTCATAACACCCATTTATCAGTTAACGAGCGATCTTACGAGAGAGAAAGAAAGAAAGAGATATAAATGAGCTGATTAAGGAAAATTTAAAAATATAAAAAGGAAGGTTGGAAGCGTTGCATACATACTAAATGGGATTGCAATAAATAATTATTATAAAGTCATTTTTTTATTTGTTCAAGGGTGTGAAATAAAATAAAAAAGAGAAAATAACACATAAAATGTCGATTAATCAAAAGAAAGAATTTTTATTGTTTTGAATCTTTTGGTTTTATTTTCTAGACAAAATCATTTTTCTTTTATTGATTTTAAAATAAAATTTTTAAAGTTTCTTCATATTTTAAAAGCAGTTTTTAGACAAAAACTTGATTAAGGCAAGGTCCAGTTTTGATATTTTTTAATTATTGTTTAATATAATTTGATCTCTGTTTGATTACTAGGAGAATTTTTTTTATATTATGTCCCTAAATTCCAAAGGTTGCAAATTTTATTAACTGAAAAGGCAAATTTAAAAAACAATTATCAATAAAGTTTTTTGATACTTTTTAAGACACAGACATTTAAATAGTAAAACTCAATTCATATTTTGATATTTTTTATACAAAATTGATAACTTTTTAATTCTAATTTTTAAAATTATCAGATATTTTAATTCTTTCGGTTTTCTGTAGCAGGGTTGGAAATCTGTTAAAATCTGTAAACAGATGAAATCTGTCGACAGACGAAATCTGTTAACAGATTTCATCTGTTTTCTGAAAACAGATTTTATCTGTTAACAGATTTCATCTGTTTTTTGTTGACAGATTCTGTCTGTTTACAGATTTCATCTGTTAACAGAATCTGTTTTTTTGTTTACATGTTTGTAGCTATTCAAAATTGGCCTAATAGTTGCTTTTAAACATGTTGATCGAAGCAAGAATCGAATTCGGAACCTAAAGCACACTAGACCGAGACTCTAACAACTGTACCATCGCAGATATTTACATTTTTGACTGCTATTTTGCGAAATTTACATTTATATCTTTCTTAGTGTTATCTAGTATTGAGATCCTGCTTGGATATTGTATCCGCAATTTACATCGCGAATGTGACAATTTCTTTGAAATATAAGCATTAAATAAGATATAAATGTAAATTTCGCAAAATATCGGTTAGAAATGTAAATATCTGCGACGGTACAGTTGTTAGAGACTCGCCCTAATCTGCTATAGATCTCGAATTCGATTCTTGCTTTGATCAACACATTTAAAAGCAATTTTTAAAGCATTTTTGAATGTTTACAATAATGTAAACAACAAAACAGATTCTGTTAACAGATGAAATCTGTAAACAGA